>QBDW01005943.1:0-11647 GCA_003261595.1 Maconellicoccus hirsutus | reverse complement strand
AAGATGAAACTTGTTAGCATTGACGCATATTAGCAAACCCTACCCCGTTAGACAGCATGATCGAACGAACGTTGATTTCATTCAAATTTTCAAAAGTAAACAATCAGTATTACTTGCACCATGGTATATCAGAAATAAAGACCTGCATCGTGACCTGAAAATGCCAACTGTCTCAGAAGAAATTCAACGTTTTGCAATGAAACACTCTCGTCGACTTCAAAATCATATGAATACTGAAACTAAAATTCTCTGTACAAACATCGATACAAGACGTCTGAAAAGGAAACAATTTTTTGATTTAATAAACTAAAAACAATAATCTATAAATCCCTATGCTTTAGATGTCCATATGGACAGTACAAGCAATAAAGATATTACTACTACTACTACTACTACTATTTGTTTCAAAAATTTTTCTCTCAAATTGCCTCAGGCCTCACAAAAATGCCCCAACTGAAGAATTTTCTATGCGATGCTGTCAATATAGTAAAATTGTGGCGAAATTTGACAAGAAAGGAAAGAAATATTGATAGCAAAAATGTTCTTCATTCAATTCCCAACAACTTTTATTTCAAAAGTTTTCCCTTCAAGTCATCCCAAGCTCTACAAAAAAGCTCTTTTCATGAATATTCTTGGTTTATTTTACCACATCAATCGTATAAAATTAAAATCGCCATTTTGGGTCAAGCTCTATTAGTAATCCTCGATTTTTTCACATTTTAAAACTTAAATACACGTTCAAACAACATTGTTTTTGTTTTCCTTAACAAACTTCAATTCAAGGGGTTGAATTTGGAGATCTTGCTTAGAATTTTCCATCCCCCCCTCACATCTTAAGCTCACGACTCGTGTATAAATATTTTCTAAATTTACCATTTTTTCTCACCTAATCAAATCCACGAGATAAAAAAATTCCGACTCTTTTTTCTCCCAACTTATCAAAATCACGTGATAACGTAATTAAGCAATTTTAAATAAATCGGTTCAATTGAACATTTTTAATAACAAAACATCCAAGAGTACGATGAAATCTTTTGAACGTTTTCATCTCCGGTATTACGCTTCCAAGTGATTCATTATGTTCGTGGAAAGGTGAAAAATGCGAAAAACTACGTGCATAACAATCGATGATTAATTTTATGGACAAGTTATACGTGTAAACATGTGTTAGACGTTTGAAATTGAAAATTTTCCGATTTTACATCAAAATGGCAAAAGTTGCTAGCAACCGATGCGCTGGTATGACGAAATTTCTAACTTTTTTGATATTTTTCATAAATTTAGTAAGTATCTGTTATCCTATTACATATTTAAATAGTTACAAGTGAATGTTATTGGATGAATATTCCGTCATTTTTTCTTCATAGTTTATCAATTGCGTCATTCTGAGTATTATTGAAATTTTGGTACAAACCAAGAAACATTTTTCTCATAATTGTAAGAATCAAGTCATCTTTTTTCTAATATTTCTTAGAAACTTTTATCTTTCTTGTATTTGAATTTTTTCCATTTTTCAGTAATTTTTTGGTCATTTTTCATCATCGGCGAGATGATTATATCAATAATTGTAATATATGGAATAATCAAGGTACCCTGAATTTATAAAATTAATCATAATTTAGAGAATTTTTTCATCATGATCATTTTCTGAACAGAACAAACCGAGATTCGTAAAAATCGGCTTTTATTACTTGTGCTTTCACGCCGTTCACAAAGCGTTCATCACAATAGCATCGATTTCCGTATCGAATCAAGAAAAGCACAACTTCATGGCGCAGTCGATACAAATGGAACCCACATCTTTTTTCTTTTTCCACTTGTTATCCTGGGATTATAAAGATTTTGACAGGATTTTCGTATTTTGTTCTATTTTCATAGGTTGGTTGGAAATTTACTATCGAGTGAAATAGTTCTCTAAATACTTTAATTTCAGTTATTACGTTATCATTGGCATACGTCGTGAATCGCTGCATCGACGATTTACGAAAACTCGACGATGATATAAGGAGCGACGCCGCGTTTCAAATTTACTATTCCGGAGCCAAAGAAGATAATGAAGAATTCGTGTATTTCCATAAAAGACCAGTAGCCTCTAAACCGAGTGCGATGTACATGTAGTCCTATCAATCACCTTGTTTTTACTACTTTTTAAAATTATTTTAAGGACATTTTTTTAATTCAAAATCTAAAATTTTCCAACACGTTTGATGTATTTTTCATACTTTATGACGTCAATAGAGAAATATCTCGAGGGAAATTTGCACATGGAAATTGTATTTTTATGATGAAACACAATACGAGTAATATCCGATGATTTGAGAAATAACAAATAAAAACAAAATGTGCTCTAGGGATGAGCGCGGGTACCAAAAAAAAGTCAATTAGTGACGAAGCCCATTAAAAGTATAATATATCGTGTACATGACGAATTTTTATAATAAGAATGCCTGCAATTTCTTAAAATTCAAAAAAATAAAGTATAAAAAAGCTCAAATTCTCAACATTATGACTTTTTATTGAAAAAATTCTTCGAACATCTTGAAAAGTAACTCACTCAAGAATCATTTTGTATTTTTGCTATATTCTATGTCTAATTTGAAAGGTTACCCCTCAAGGGGGCCTTTTGTACACCCGGATGGAGGACCTTGAATGAAAACTGGAAATACCAGGGTTGTAAAAAATCAAAAAAGGAACAATTTTTATTATGTACGTTTTCATCATATCTCTTCATAATTTCGAGTTATTTGAATGAATCTTCTTTTTACTCCTTTCTCCTCATATATTTCAACAAAAGCACATCTTGGGAACCAATGAATAACTTTTGATGAAAATTTTTGAGATAAAATTTGCAGAGAATTGAAAGGAAAAAATTTTTGAACCTACACCTTTTTTCATATATCTTCATAATACTGTATCGTGATGCAAAAATGAAAAATTCACATTCAAATCTGAGGAAGGGTGACAAAATATCACTATGTTGAGTTGATAGGTAATGATGCTAGGTACCTACCAAAGAAATTTCACAGCGATCGTACGTTAAGTATTTGAGAAATAGAATTTCAAATTTGAAGTACATATTGAATTAAATAAGGAATATAATTTTCTACCCAATAAGAGCACGTTTTGGGAACCAATGATCAACATGAGGTGAAAATGTTGAGGTAAAAGTTGCGGGGAGTTGAAAAGAGAACGTTTTTGAATCTAAACGTTTTCCGTATCTCTTTATAATTTCAAGTCATTTGAAAGAATCTCACTTTCACACTTTTTTCCTCAAATACCCCAATGATCATCTTATAATGAAAATTATTCAGATAAAAGTTGCAGGAAATTGAAAGAAGGATATTTCTGAATATGAACTTTTCTTCGTATCACTTCAAGTTTTCAAGATATCGATGGAGCATCATAATACAACGTTGGGAAACTTCCTAGACATTTTTTCTTTAAACAATTTCGACGATGACTAATTTTTCTTCAATTTTTGTAATTTTTCTGAATTTCTACTCCTATTGGTAGCTGAATCTTCAGAAAAATTTACAGCATAATTCTGCTTCACGACATTAAAATTAACACAATTCATCTCGAATTTTATCTAGTTCTGACTTTAAATAACTTTCACCTCCAAAACCGGTTTAGTCGGTGCACATTCTTAATTAAAATTAACATCACATTTTTTATGATGTATTTCGAGGAAAAAATTCATCGAGTTGCGCGAAACATCTTAGTGCTACTAATTCCATCATTCATTTTCCACGTATCAAATTATTCAGTTCTTCGTGAAACGGGTATGGAAAATTACGATGAAGAGATGTACTCGTGAATTTTTAACTCAACTGTATAAATACTCGCGTTACTCCATTAGTGACAAACTCGTCGTGATTTTCGAACGTGTAAAATGAGTAATAAAAAAATAACCGAATGTACTGTGTTGGTGGGCACCGCAGTCATGTTTGGGATCATATTGGTAATGAAAATTTTTTTTTTATTTAGCATTTAATTTTTAATTACTTATCTATTATTGATGTTTAGGGAGCGAATATCGTAATTTTAATAAAACATAGGGAATTTATAATGCATAGTGCTATACATAAAAATGGTGAGAAAAATTGTTTAAAATACTTTTAAAAAGTTACACCGACGAAGTGAAACACTAACTAAATGATTTTTAATTAGCGGAAATAACCATACAGAGTTTTTGGTCCAGTATTATACCAATATGCGCTTTAATCGGAATTGCAATTTCGGGTTCAGGAATATATGGACTTGTCATGGTATGATTTAATTTTTCAAAACTGCCTCGAATGAGTAAATTTTAATCATTTTTTTAATTTGTTCTCAGAGCAAGCCAAAAGTTTTAAAGTTGAATTTATATTATCAATATTTTCAAGTGATACGTAACTTTGGTGTAATTATGATACTTTTATTCTTACACGATGAAAAAATTATCTTGGAATTTACTTCAATTGCAATCTATTGCGATCCGTTTTCTCTCTTTATTGCAAAAACTTTCAATAATGTAAATTTACTCGTAATTAAAGGAGGTGAAGAATCTATACTGGTATTTTCATTATTCACGGGTAAATAAATTATAATTGTTTTTTGAATTTGAAGTTCGACTAAGTAAGCTTCTTGAAGGTGTGCCGCCATTTCATCAATTTTTAGAATATTTAAAAATTAAGGCATAATACAACGTTCCGATGAAAATTGACATCACCGAAATTGAGATACTTGAAAAAAAAAAAGATATTATTACTTAATTAAAAGCCCTCAATCACCTTCGAGGAACTTATTTACTCTTGACTAAGAATTTAATGAAAGCCAAGTCGAACTAAAGTTATTACGATGACGTTGCTTCTTTTCAGCCTTTTTCCTATTACAAACAATCAGTGTGAAGTGTTGCATTCAGTACGTGAAAATCAAAATTGATATAGAAAAAGATGCCGTTCATTTCCGCCTACTTACAGCTTTAATGGAAAACAAAATATCCAGACGGACGATAATTTCATCAAATGAATATGTAAATATACCTCTCCATATGAGTGACCGTTTAATTTTCATCTAAGAAAAGTTACGAAATTCACGTATATATGTATCTTACTTAGGTCTGACGGAGATGAAGCAATGGAATCATGTCAGGAGATAAAAGTAAACAAAATAACTCGTGAAATGTTATGAAATAAACAATGAAGTTTTTTTCATCAATCAACACAACATCCATTACAAATCAAGCACGAGCAAAAGAGAAGCGTCATGGGCACCTGAAGAAAATATTGTTTACGTATGGATTCTGGATTGGATATCGACTGTTCATCATGAATTCATGACCGAATATTTCATGATTCAAGCAAAAACTAGATAATCGTGGGATGGTTTCGTTCGTCAGGTTCACTTCTATCGAGCCTTTTCAATTACACATCGAATGAAATTTCTCGTTAATCGATAGAATTTAAAAAAGGAACTTCATTATGACGTTACAGGAAGTAATACTACGATAGATCGATGACTAATATATAAGTACGAGTTGTATTTCATTTGCAACAGAATTAAAGTCACTTACCCCATCGTTACTTGGTTGCATTTCTGTGCGAAGATTTACATTCGCCGCTTGCTCTAAACTGTCTACTGTCGTAGTTTCACCAATACGAAAGTATTTTAAGGCATTACATACGCGAAATTTCGAAAATTTAGCACCAAAAATTGCGAAAATTTGAGAAAAATAACGTGGTTACAAAATGAGTACAATGTACCGGGTCCACAAAAAATTCAAATTCAACGTTGAAACATGAAAACAGTGAAGTCCGAAACCTTGAACAAAAATTTGCTGCATAAAATATAGTCAAGTGTTGAAAACTTGAAAATCTGATTTTGATATAGAATTAAAATAATTTTAGGGTCAATTAATTAATAATTAATGCGGAATAAAAGAACGGTCTAAAAATAATGGAAATAAAATGAAAAAATGACAAAAAAAACAAAGAAATTCATTTTTGTATTGTTTTGTTTGTGTTTAGGTACATCATTGTGCAAGTTTGCCAACCCACCCCAATTTAAAACAAATTTTTTATGAGAATTTTCATTTTTCGCATTTTTGTTTTGATTCTATTGTCGAGAATTTATGAGAAAAATGCGAATTTCGAGGAAAACTGCCCTATGATTTCCCTATTGCTAATTATATTTTCCTTGTAGTTAATAATCATCAACATCAAAAACGAAAAGTACATGAAAAAACATCATTATCCATTACTTCATGGCGTAAATTAAAATCGATGATCAACTTTTCAAATTATCTACACGAGCAATACAATGCTTATAAAGCTCGAGTCGTTAAATTGAAATCTCCTTCAGATCTCCAAAAAAATGAGCTTTGAGCGAAAAAAAAATGATTTCAACGAAGCTCCAACGAACAACGAGATAATCCAGCTATCAATAACAAAACTCATAAAGAACTTGCGTCCACGAAATGGTATTGTCAATGCATCCGCCACATAATGAACACGTATCGCCCTTGAAAAACAATTCATCAAGTTTTCGTATTTAATTATTCCACCAATCCGTTGTAAAAGCGCATAAAACGATTATGAAACCGTAGCACGATTAATCCGATAAATTTTCTGCTCATATTTTATTCAGCATAAAAACCACGCTTAAAATTGAACGTTGCTTTTATTACGTAATTACAAAAGATTCAGGGTATCAAATAAAAAATTTCAGTGCGTAAAAATATCTACTATAAAAAATGGGCCGCTCGTAAAAAAAACGTTTTAAAAAATTACATACAAAGTAACAAAGTTTAAAAAATTCCTCGAACACAAAATTTACGACGACAAGTAAAAAAATGAAAATCGATCCTAAACACATTAATGAAATTCTGTCACCAACACGATAAAAACAAAAAAAACGGGAATTCAGATCAATACTTCCTAAGACATCACGTTTGTCTTCTCTCAGTCGATCATTAACTCAAAATGAACAGAACCTTGTTTATCTTTTTGTCGATATTTGATATTTTTCGCCCAAGCTCGGCATTCGATGTTGATTAGAATTCCGGCTGCAAATAAAATAAAAATTGTGAAATGGCTCGAAACACGTGAATTTCCACACGATTAAGCTTACGTTTTGGTCTTTTAAAGTGTACCGCGACTATTGGACTGAGATAACCTTCGGAGTTTTCGTAAGGGAAGAAAAATCCGGGAAAACCTTGCATAGGGTGGTAATCGACGACACCGATGAATTCCGCATCCGCCGGACTCTCTCCCTTACAAGATACCCAAACGGTGTTCAACTACGAAAATATAATCGATTATAAATTAACCCGGTGATGAAATTTCTTAAACTATTCTTTGCTTACTCGAGTTTGATCTGTTGGATTAGGCGATATAGCCAGTTCAGTAATACGTTGCTTCAAATTATCCGGCATATCCTCGGGTAGTTCTTTCGGATCTTTGTAAAATTCTGGTCTCCAACCGTAAATCTATCGATAAGCATGAATTTAGTATCCTTTAAAACTACACAGGATACCAAATGCCTACCTTATTGAGTTTCAGTATAATGCAAGGACTAGACTGATGGTACATGAAGTAATTTTCCTCCGTACACGGAGCCAGCTGATTGACGTTTACGTCACATACTTGTCCAGGACTCGGTGGCCTATCGTAATCACAATTATAAATATTTTGTCCTCGTCCGGGAGTTAAACCAGGTTTTTTATATACTGAAAAAATTAATCTTTGATTAATAAACGAAATGTGTAACGAGCTTAAGGAATATTTTTTCACAGGAGTATATGAAAATGATCAAATAATCATTTTTCGAGGAAATGTACAATTCTAAAAAATCGATACACGTATAAATTTGATAAGATGTGAAATACTACAGAAGACATTACGAGAAAAAGATGTATCGCTACAACGAACGAACACAGAATAGAATTTCAATACACGGAAACAATAACTACGGTACAATTACGAAACACAAAAGAGCAACTAATAAAAAAACGAAAAATTCCAAGCGCACTATTTGTTTCGAATATTTTGAAAATTATCTGCCAGACAAAGTAATTGCATGCAAGATGTTGATCAGATAGAAAGAAAAGCCATATAAAATTTCATGCTTGCTTGAAATCATTTACAAAACTGACTTTTAAAAAACGTGTGAATACTTGTATGCAATACGAAGTGCCAGCTTTTCGGATATCTCATTCAAAATCGGTATAAGATAAACTGAATTCGTCGAGCTAATCAGTTGTAGGTCGTGCTTATCGGTAGTATAATTCTATATTAAAACATTTCTATTATAAATACGCAACATGAAGGTGATGTGTTTTGGATGATCATACTCTATAACAAGATATATACCCACCTTCAAGAAAATCTTTCAAACTTTTGGTCCAAAAGTGGAAGCTTTCGTTTTTAGTGCCTTGATACCAGATCAAAGAACTTAACACATTTTCGCTAGATGGCAGTGGACGAAAACCGAGACCTGTAAAAAATCCTCATTTAAGTCGACCTTTTCAGAACGTTATAATCTTAATGAAAATTACCCGGATTGGTCCCGATAAGGGATTCTGAGGTCAAGTGTTTTGGTGTACGGGGATTCAGAGTTAGTGAAAAAATCCACCATAAACACAGCGACATAGCCGCTAATACGGTATAAAATATAATATAAAACAGGAAAAATCTACCTGCGGAGGTTGAAGAAACATTAGTAATCTTAATTCTCTGATATTTAACGCACTAATTCTAATATATCGAATAGCTAAAACCGTGAATCATTACCCCATTGACTTAAGGTGCGTCCCCCGATTTGTGTTTCAGGAGTAAATCCATGCAGTAAATATTTACTAGAGTCCGAGAATTTCGAACTAAAAGAGCCTCGAAACTTATCACTTTTTCCGGTCATTTTGACGTATAAAATACTTAATATTATTATTATAAAAATATAAAAAATCTTAACTATAACATTATAATGGACGGAATGGAATTCAAACTTGTTGATATAATTTTGTTTTTTCGTATCCAAAATAAATAAAAGTTGACGCCTTTTCACAGATAAAAAAATAAGGATTTTCACTTTTTTTCTTGAGTGTTTGGGCTTTTAAATGATAAAAAATTTGTCTAACACCCTACCAATTTTTGTAGAAAGAATAGGCGAAGACATGGCGCCAAATTTTAAAAATATATATTTTTATTGATAATTATAACGGAATTTGTACGAAATGATAACGATTTATATTTGAATTGTTCAACTTTTAATTGATGAAATTGACGTAATATTTGTGTAGTATTGTTGGCGTTGTATTTATGGCGGTAGTACTTTTCCTTCCTGATTCGTGTAATCGTTATGTTTGTAAAATGAGCTTTGAGCGATAGAAAAATGATTTGAAAGAAGCTCCAACGAACAACGAGATAATCTAACTATCAATTACAAAACTCATAAAGAACTTGTGTCCACAAAATGGTATTGTCAATGCATCCGCCACATAATGAACACGTATCGCCCTTGAAAAACAATTCATCAAGTTCTCGTATTTAATTATTCCACAGATCCATTGTATAAGCGCATAAAACGATTATGAAACCGTAACACGATTAATCCGATAAATTTTCTACTCCATATTTCATTCAGCACAAAAACCACGCTTAAAATTGAAAGTGGCTTTTATTACGTAATTACAAAAGATTCGGGGTATCCAATAAAAAATTTCAGTGCGTAAAAATATATACTATAAAAAATGGGCCGCTTGTAAAAAAAATGTTTTAAAAATTACATACAAAATAACACGTTTTAAAATTTCCTCGAACACAAAATTTACGACGACAAGTAAAAAAATGTAAATCGATTCTAAAAACATTAATGAAATTCTGTCATCAACACGATAAAAACAAAAAAAAAGGGACTTCAGATCAATACTTCTTAATACATCACGTTCATTTTCTCAGTCGATCATTAACTCAAAATGAACAGAACCTTGTTTATCTTTTTGTCGATATTTGATATTTTTCGCCCAAGCTTGGCATTCGATGTTGATTAAAATACCAGCTGTGAATAAAACAAAAATTGTGAAATTTCTCGAAACAGGTGAATTTCCACATGATTAAGCTTACGTTTTGGTCTTTTAAAGTGTACCGCGACTAATGGACTGAGATAACCTTCAGAGTTTTCGTAAGGGAAGAAAAATCCGGGAAAACCTTGCATAGGGTGGTAATCGACGACACCAATGAATTCTGCATCCGCCGGACTCTCCCCCTTACAAGATACCCAAACGGTGTTCAACTACGAAAATATAATCGATTATAAATTAACCCCGTGGTGGAATTTCTTCAACTATTCTTTGCTTACTCGAGCTTGATCTGTCGGATTAGGCGATCTAGCCAGTTCAGTAATACGGTGCTTCAAATTATCCGGCATATCCTCGGGTAGTTCTTTCGGATCTTTGTAAAATTCCGGTCTCCAACCGTAAATCTATCGATAAGCATGAATTTAGCATCCTTTAAAACTACACAGGATACCAAACGCCTACCTTATTGAGTTTCAGCATAACGCAAGGACTAGACTGATGGTACATGAAGTAATTTTCCTCCGTACACGGAGCCAGCTGTTTGACGTCTACGTCACATACTTGTCCAGGACTCGGTGGCCTATCGTAATCACAATTATAAATATTTTGTCCTCGTCCGGGAGTTAAACCAGGTCTTTTATATACTGAAAAAATTAATCTTTGATTAATAAACGAAATGTGTAACGAGTTTGAGGAATATTTTTTCACAAGAGTATATGAAAATGAAATAATCAGTTTTCGAGGAAATGCACAATTCTAAAAAATCGATACACGTATAAATATTATAAAATGGGAAATACTACAGCAGACATTACGAGAATAAGTTGTGTCGCTGCAACGAACGAACACAGAATAGAATTTCAATACACGGAAACAATAACTACGGCACAATTACGAAACACAAAAAAGCAACCAATAAAAAAACGAAAAATTCCAAGCGCACAATTTGTTTCGAACATTTTGAAAATTATCTACAAGACAAAGTAATTGCATGCAAGATGTTGATCAGATAGAAAGAAAAGCCATATAAAATTTCATGCTTGCTTGAAATCATTTACAAAACTGACTTTTAAAAAATGTGTGAATACTTGTATGCAATATGAAGTGCCAGCTTTTCGGATATCACATTTAAAATCGGTATAAGATAAACTGAATTCGTCGAGCTAATCAGTTGTAGGTCGTGCTTATCGGTATTATAATTCTATATTAAAACATTTCTATTATAAATACGCAACGTGAAGGTGATGTGTTTTGGATGATCATACTCCATAACAAGATATATACCCACCTTCAAGAAAATCTTTCAAACTTTTGGTCCAAAAGTGGAAGCTTTCGTTTTTAGTGCCTTGATACCAGATCAAAGAACTTAACACATTTTCGCTAGATGGCAGTGGACGAAAACCGAGACCTGTAAAAAATCCTCATTAAGTCGACCTTTTCAGAACGTTATAATCTTAATGAAAATTACCCGGATTGGTCCCGATAAGGGATTCTGAGGTTAAGTGTCTTGGTGTACGGGGATTCAAAGTTAATGAAAAAATCCACCAAACACAGCGACATAGCCGCTAATATGGTATAAAATATAATATAAAA
>QBDW01005942.1:0-38184 GCA_003261595.1 Maconellicoccus hirsutus | reverse complement strand
AGTGGGAAATACTATAGTAAACATCAAAATTTAGTCTCGTTTGTATTTACACAGTGAAAACTTAACAAAAAATGGGAACTCCACACAAGGGGTCATATCTCCATGCAAGTGGACCGGCTTCTTGCTCCTGTTGTCTCCACCAAATCTCCCTATTGGGCAATCATAAAAGAGGTTAGCTATGTACATGAAATTCACAAGTTTTGGTTCAATCTCCCATCATTAAAAATTATTAATTAGGTAGATTCCAAAACTTCATCAAATCGTAAATACACGAACTATTATCTTTTCCACTCAGACGCCAAATAAACTTTCTTCAAAACAAGTTAATTTTTTCCCAAAGAACAAAGGTTAGTGTTGAATTGATTAGGAAAAAAAAACAAAAAATAATCTCAATGTACCTACAAGATAAGAGCATATCGTCGATGAAATGAGTATACAAAAAAACATGCTTTTCAGTCCTGTACTAAGATATTAACAAGTAATCTTCCTACGGTGAGTAATTTTTATATTATTTTTCTAAAAATTAACGAGTCTTCTTGAAAAATGTTCTGTAATTGAAAATTATTCACCATCAATACAACACTATTAAGATGAAAATAAATTAAGCAAAATAATAATATTGTATTTTTTAGATGAATAAACTTTTAGCTTACATGTTGCTAATATGTATCTGCAGTGTCGCATTCGGTCAATCAATCCCTTATGATAAGGTACCTCGACTTAATTCATTATTTTTATTTACTGCACCTTTGTTATTGCTTCAAATTATGCATTAGAATTCACACGAGATGCACTTCGATATGCCAAGGAACTTAAAAATTTTGGAAAATTTAACTCCGAGATCTGGCAACTTCCATTTTTCTCCCTTAAGTGTATCGATTCTAGATCG
The DNA here is from genome assembly GCA_003261595.1 of Maconellicoccus hirsutus. Lineage (NCBI taxonomy): Eukaryota > Metazoa > Arthropoda > Insecta > Hemiptera > Pseudococcidae > Maconellicoccus > Maconellicoccus hirsutus. Next base: position 37,295 of record QBDW01005942.1, on the reverse strand, counting down.
CATGTTGGATCTTAAAATTTGCAGTACTCCTGGCAGAATATGCCACCCTACAGATGAGTAAGTTGGCTTGTATTGAGCCTCCTCCAGTAATTCTGAGAAAAAGTTTCTCGCAGGTATTTCCAAAATCCTCTGTATTTATCTCAAGCTATTCATGAGATAAGACAATCGACTAATCTTAAATTGAACATGTACAATGGTGTATTTTACAATAATGTGTTGGTATCCAATGAATCAGTGGAGAACATGAAAAAGCTTTATAAAGCTGATGCTTATGATATAACTTTCACCGCTTCAAATGGCCCACCAACGTTAGCTTTATTGAATAAGTAAGTCGTTATTATTTAATTTCTTGGGGAGGTGGACATGGATTAGTGACCGGGGCTATAAGAGCGGGAATGGACCCAAGAAAAAGAAATAGGTTGGAGGATCCTCCAATTTATTGATGCCATTTCGAAACGGCTGCACGATTAAATAATTTGAAAATTCTCGACCCCTTTCGAAAAATCCGGATGTGGGGCTAAGTACCTTCCCCTTCCTTGATCCTATCTACAGATGGTTTTGATAATGAGTATCATATGGAGGTTAATTTTTGAAGAATTTCACTGCGAAATTGAAGTTTGCTTTTTCCATGTTCAACTTGACTCATTTCTTTTCTGGGATACTTCCATTACTTCCTCCTGAACCACATATTTCATCTCACATGCTTATGTTCTATGCTTTACAGATGGATACTGGAAAAAGGTAAAGGCTTCGTGCCTCAGTATCCGCGTCTTCCACAGGAAATAGATTCTGGGGCAACAAGTTACGAAACTAGCATAGTGACATACAGCGATTGTTGGAAAACACCGAAAAATGTATCAAAAATTACAACACAGTGAGTGATAAAATCTACTCTTTCATGCAACTGGTTCACGTATAATTTGAAGAAAATGCCATAATTGAACGCGTTCCATCAGACGAGAACTTTTCAAAGATTTTTACGTTGCTGAGAACATTACTACAGAAATGTTGACTGGTCGGGAAATACTTGGTTATGTTAACAATTCGCACGTGGAGGCGATTCGTATACCGATGAAGAACGGAGGCATATTCGCTGCTGTCATAAGACAAGACAGTACAGTTTATATCGACGCGTTGGTAAATTTAAATTATAACACGTACGATTATTTTTCTTATTCAGAATTATTTAAGCAGTTCGATCAGCGTAAAGAGTATGTAGATTATGCTGTGCCTATCATGAATACCACATCGTTTACACTCAACCATCACGGCATAAGTTTTCACGAAGATTATTCGTTAAATTGCGACGAATCAGAAAGTGAATTGTCTGAGGTAGCAGATTATCGACCTGTAAAATTCTACTCAGATAGGCCCCACCTTTTTATAATATACGACAACAAAACTCAACTTATTTTATTCGCCTCGTTGATGCAAAATCCAATAAAAGATTCCTCCGAATTCCATTACGTTCAACAAAACATTGCTGGATATAATAACAAAAACGTAGCTCTTCTAGGTAAATCTTGGATTTAAAAATTGAAGGTTATAGACAGGTAAGCATAAGCGATTTGCCTCTGGGTGCAGATTTTGATGATATTTAGGTGCGAGGTGGGTAACATCGAGAAACCTTCATGACCAAAATTTCAGCTCCCCTTCCTTCCCGTTCCGAGTATTAATTTTTTTAATTAAAAAACAAATGGGGATTTTTCCCCTCAAATTACAGTTGACGGATTTAATTGAAATTTTGCAACATGATGGACCCTTAGAAGGGCCTTCCATGAAAAAATCAACAACCCCTCACTCCAATTTTTCCCCTCCAAACGAGCGTTTTCAACTTTATTTATTTTTTTTAGGTATCTATATCATTCTGCAAAATTTTTAAAGCTCATTTTTTAGATTTATTTTCGACCTCTAGATGTCATATATTTTTTTCAAAATTTTGTCTCCACGGGGTTGTAGTCAAAAATCACAAAAACTGCGCCCGAGCGTTGGCTGATACTTCCCACTATGCGGTAGCGCCTCGTTTACACTTGCGCGCGATGTCGCGTTATGCATGTCCACCCAGAGGAGGGGGAAGCTGAAATTCACCTCCCACCCAAAATTTCATTAAAATCTGGACCGCTTATGCTCACCCGTCTTTAGTCCTTACATTTATCAGTAAATATGTGAAAACAAACGAATAAAATGAATTGTAAGAATTTAATAAAATGTTTTTGACGAGCAAGAGGTTAAGTCATCAAAATCATATCACGTGATAAATGAATTTTTCAACGAGTAAATTCTTCCTATGTGAATGTACTCGTATCAACACACTTCACTGATTTCTGCGTTTATCAATAAATTTGAAGTGGCTCTATTATTTTTTTGTTTTTTAGTCGATAACATCAAAGTGTATGCAGACCGCTCATTGAGGAACTCCTCGTGAAGTAGTGTTGTGAAATTTCACTTCAAAATATAATTTTGGAATTTGAAAGCTCAAAGGCCCAACCTCTTCCAATTACTTTCAATATAAAGGATGGCAATTACTCTTTATGCCACAAATGCCCCATTGCCCCAGCTTGAGAAACTTGTTTCTTTTTGGTAGCACAGTCCTTCAGCGCAACGAGGCCAAGCTACACTTGAGGAGCAAATTCCCAAAACAGACTCTGTTCACTTTTGCAAATTTTATAGGAGGAGAAGAAACGTGGTCCACACGTGGTTACGTTACACTGGCAACGGTGAATTCAACTGGCTTCTTACACGGGATTCACGCTGTATTTGGGTAGGTTGGAAGTGTAGGAATGAAGTTTACATAATTCTTCCCCCAAAGGTGCCATAAAACGCAATTTTAAAAAAGTGGACGAAGGCCGTTTTGGAATTTCAGTCCTCATTGAGTTCCAAACTCTTACTGAAAAGCTCCCTTTGAAACTAGTGAGGTCAGGAGATGCAAATTTTATTTTATAACTCCTCCCATATCTTTTGAAGCGCTGGCGAACACTTGAAAATTCTTGCTCTATTTTTCTAAAATGATCGAAAAGAGCAAAATTTATTTTGGAGGGGTTTTTGTCCACAAAGCACCGATTATTTGAATAAAAATTCATCCTTAAAATGGCAGAATTGATCCTCCATCTTTTTTATCTCAAAAGCCCCAGGAGGCGATGCAAAAATACACCAATTATTATTTTTAACCTGGAACCAAAATTGATACAATTTGTATGCTGTGATAGGAATATTCAGAAATAGTGCAACTGGTCCTCCACCTCTCTCCTCTTAAAGGCTCCAAAAGTAGCTTCATACTGACGGTTGGATGACCCTGTATGAACCAGGTGAACATCTTCATTTTCGGAGTAATAATTTTTCTAATTTACTGAAAATCAACCAGGGCAAGGACCAAGAGTTTTTCTATTTTTTGACTTGGCTTTTCCTCGAATATTCTAAATTTATTTGGGACATCCACTCATTCACAGAGAAAATCTAACTTCCACCTCGAATATTTTCTTCGAAGTGTTCATAGCAGCGAAGCACCACTTTACTTCGCACATTTCCTATTAGAGAGCACTGATTTAATAGACGCCCGCAACCAGTTCGCATGCGTTTGTGGATGTGATACCGATAGTAATATGATCGTTGTGGTAGTACACTCGCGGTAGTACACAGCGAACGCGCACGTTTACGTTTTGTCGGCTTCGGTGTTCGGCGGATACCAGTAGTCGGCTCTTAATTGCGTACAGATGTTCGTATAGTATCCTCGTTCGTTTCCTTTTCTCGAGTGCTTTTCGGTGCCGATGTATTTGGCGCGTGTGTAAATTATGTAATCGTATTTGCGAGATTTCACGTGCCTCGAAAATGCATTTATCGCGAGCTCTGAGTATTTGGTGCTTCGTTTGTGTTTTTCACCAAGCCCTAGCTGGTGATTACCAAAAAGGCATACCATGCTACAACGAACGCGGAAAACCTCAGAGATGTATCCCCGAATTTACAAACATCGCATTCGGTTCGATTGTCGAAGCTACTAATACGTGCGGTGAAAAAGGACCCATCGAGTATTGCGTACCCACAAGCACGCAAGCTGCCAATCCGGGATGTTTCTGGTGTAATAGATCCACCGAACATAGTTCGTATTTTATGACAGATAGCTCGGAACACAATAACAACAGGGATGACACTTGGTGGCAATCTGAGACCATGTACGAGGGTATACAGGCCCCTAATCAGGTCAATTTAACTATACATTTTGGTAAGTACGAAGATCACGCTTGAGGACTTTGATACGTTATTGAAATATTGCAAAGATTTGTAAATATTGTAATTTATCTAAAATCTATTCTAAAACGATCGTATTGGCCCAAATCCAGTAATGTTTTTCCGCCTAATGAAGGGAGCTCGTTTTTTTATGGTAGCTATAAATCTCCACCTCTCTATTACACGAAGAGGACGTACTGTTTGAAGTTCATCGTGGTTTTCTAGGAACAGAAGTAAGAAAGAATACTTCAAATGAGTTCATGTTTATCTCATCGATAAAGCCTCCAAAATAAGAAATGTTTCATCATCGTGATCCTCCCTTCGAATCTCTTATTCTCTCTGCTAAATCCTGCCCCTTCTCTCAAAGTACCCTCGTCATTGATGTTAGAGCTAAAAGGACCAAAATAAAATTTAAAAGTATCTTGAAAAGTGAATTTTTAGTCATTAAGATGCCTTTGAAATAAACCAGGGCTCTTTTCCCCCCTACATTTTTTTAGAAAAGAGTCCAGCATCAAGGAACACTATCAGCGTTCAATGGTCATATGAGAAACTCAAACAAGTTATCCTCAAATTTGATTTTTTCGCCTCACATACAAGTCACTTAATGACTAGAAACGTACATAAAGGCACATTTAGATTTTTAGATCAATTTAGAGAATTTATAAGCAAATGAGGACCCCTTGAAAGTAATTAAGTGATCCTCTGAATGAATCCAAGAAATCCTTCATTCTTTGGTGGAACTTAGAATAAAGTGCAATTACCTTCAAATGTTAAACATAGGTATCGCAAGATTACGAACTGAGGAGGTTGGCCGCGTAATAGGTATCAAGTTGATGAAGTTAAGGACAGAGTAGTTCCACATTTGACGAGGGTGTAAGGTGACACTGCTGCCCTTGTCAGTAGTCATAAGAATTGAGCACCAATATGGTAAATAGAAGTAAAACTGCACATTTTTACGGGGTTTCCAAAAAATCAATAGAAAAGGGAATAGACAGTTAGGGAGGTCAGTTAGTCTACTTTGGAGAGACTGAAGAAGAATATTTGGCCGTTCCGAAGGTATCATTTCGGTCTATTCCTACAAATTTAATATTGGTACCATTAAAGGAGGGAAACAACGAACCAAAGTAGAGATCTGAATTAATGATAAGAATGGTAGCAGAGCCAGCAGTGGAGAAAATGAGCCCGAAGTAAGTGTTTTGGGGTCTGGCCTTAATTTTTTAGTGTGATATTCTTCAACAGGCCCCGTCAAAGAAGCCGGACTGAGCTTGGGTCAAAGAGCCTTTAAAAAAAGGAACGAGCCTAATTGTGTCAAAATTTAGCAGCTTCTTCATAAACACCTCCCTCCTCCCTACAGCTTCACCCTTTGAAACTAATGGAATGATTTTTCACCCTATCATTTCTATTCCCGTATTTCACGCTGATTAGAGTTCCCAAACCGTAACTTTACTACTATTCGTTCATTCATAATTACATAGGAGGCTAGGTTTATTCATTTTTTATAGTCTGTTTTACGAGTACACTCGAGTTTGACGATCTTCGAGAGAGAGCAAATAAAAAAAACCAAAAAGGTATCGCCATTGACCGACGACTAATTTGTACAAATTAGCATTAAAATGGAATGCAAATACGCTAACAAAATCATGTAACAATATTGAATCGAGTTGAAAAGCCATTAACCATGTGCTGATAGTATATTTCTTACTTCCGACGTTTGTACCGTAGCTTTTCTTGTTCGGTTGTCAGTGGAGGATGTATGTGTTTATAACTTCACCACATACCGTAGTTCAGGTATTCCTAAAACGACATTTTATCCCGAAACAGGTGTATAAGACGAGGGGGATCTCCCTTTAGGGAATATATTCGGGGTTGAAGAAATGCACGACCTTTTGCAAAACAATGGCTACATAGAAAGTCGATGCTTGATAAAGAGATGATAAATCTTTCATATTCATTTATGCAAATCGTCTGAAAAAAATTACTATAAAGAGACCGACTAGCCATGGTTTATACGATACAACTTAGATACCACTGGACGACTACAGAACATCTGGATCTGGCTATTTCTCTGTATCATCGGGTTCTCTTTTATGTGTGTTCGCGATGTGCGCCATGTCTACCCTTTTATGTTTGTTTTATCCATCTTTCTCCATCTCTCTGCTTTATTTTACCTTCATTTTGGTCTCGTTCGCAAATAGCGTTTTGACGAGATTCGATGTGGCCTATTCATTGATATAAATGGTCGAGTCGGTGTCATTGTCATGTCGTCGTACATTTCAACCTGTTGAAGCGGTGCGATTAGGGGGGGCTTTGTTTTGTTGGCGACGAAATTGATACGAATGTGTTCTCGAGGAGTTGTCTGATGTAATTTGAAAGGCTCGGATTAGCTACTCACTTCCTTTTGATTATCAATTTTGCGTTTGTCTAACCACCGTTTATTTTATTTTTTTTTTACATTGAGAGATGATATAGACGTTATATTCATCGGTTAGTAGAGTAATCTTTGTTCTCTCAATGCAGAGCCGTTGAGAGGTGAGGAGCGAGAGGACGCACTTGGCCTCATGCCTTGCTTTTCTCCAAGATCCGGTAAAATTCAAATTATCCAATCACAGGGGCAATTTTCTTAATTTCTTTCAGTTCATGAGTGAGGAATGACAAATGCATAAATTTAGAAGGGCGCATAAAACATTTGCTCTAGGCCCATTTTTACTCTCAATGGCTGCCAGTACTTGCTTTGGGCAATGCAGATCTATAAGGGATGCAGTAACAATTGTTAAAAAATTAGGTTACTTGATAAATCACTTCAGATCTAGGTTCAATAAGAAATTAACAATCAGGGTATGGAAGGCTGTGGTCTATAGGGGCACAGATGGGTGAGAGGGTGCTCATTCATCTGCAGTTACTCTTTTCCTTAAGGATTGATCGGAGTTTTTCAAGTTGCTTCATACTTCAAGAGAAGATGGAATTATTATATTAATTCAACTTAGTTAATTATCCTGGGAAATCCACGCTAAAAAAGGTGTTCTCATTTGTATCGAGCTTCCTTCGAAATTTCCTCGTAAAATCATCGCGAATTATCAAATCAAAAGAATTATCAAAATTAACGAGCTCGTGTGTTAATTAATCCGAGTTAAAGAACTCGGTGTATTTTTAGTGGAAACTTATCTAAAAAATTAACAATTCTAGGGAATAGTTTGACATTATATTTTCTACCTTTAACCTCTCCGTTTCCTCTTGGTTTTTCGATAAAATGTATAAGCGATAAAAAAAAACCAAACGATAGCCGAAACATGACGTAATTTGTACATTTCGAATAACTATAAAAATCAACGAATATTCGTTAAACGTGTCTCAATCATGAAGTTACAACCTCTTCTACCACATGGTTTCCTCAAGAAATAAAAATATTCCGTTTTTGTTTAAAAATAGATTCATTTGCGGGCACATGTGCTCGTGAAGGCGGCTATAATGGTATATTTGGGAGCAGAAAAATGCACCATGTAGGGTTACCCTTAGCATATGTTGGTTATTTCGAGGAAAAAGTCGAAATTAAAAATCTCAGGGTGGTATTTTTGACAAGGACAAGTGTGCGGGATTTACACCCAAGAGTGAAATACTTCGGCGGCAAACTGCTTAGTGGGAAGATGATGGTCAAATTCACCACATTGAATAATTCGTGTGAGAAAATCAAGCGTAGTTTATTGTTGAGAGCTTCGTGTCTGATATCAGCTAACTCGATTCTTATGTTTAATTTCTGATAAGATAGGGATGTCCGTTTTCCGTAGTTTTATCAGTGCGTATTTCGATGCGTGAGGTTTATGGTTTTATATTCGGTTTTTGTAGAGAGATTGGAAATATTGAGAGGTAAAGAGAGCTGAATTTGATATAGGTACATAGAAAGATTTTAATAACAGGTTATTTTTATGCAAATCCTGTCCCAAAGAAGATGAGACTGAAATTCGTATGAGAAAGCAACGCACTCTACCGGCTGTCCAATGCGCTAGGGTATTAATTTGGTTCATTTTCTATCGAATGACACCTCGTGGAGACTAATCGATTGAAAACTCGTACCAGTACAAGGTTTTGAAAAAAAGTAGTTGATCAAACTCCTACGAAAATTTTTGAATAATTCTAAAAACTACAAAAGTAAGGATGTTTATTCGGAATCGTCCTCAAAATCAAGAGATTGAACATTTTTTTTTTTTGAAATAAACGCCTAAAAATTTTTTCTCTTCCGCTGTACAGCTCAGATTTGACGCCTGGCAATTTCTGGCTGTTCCCTCAGTTGAAGATGGCATTACGAGGATAACATTTTGAGACAACTCAAGAATACGTAGTCCAAAGATGGTCCAAAGATTACATAATAAACTTCGTTTAAAATAGATAAGCATCTCAATGTAAAATTTTTAGGCATCATTTTTTTTATCTGTGGAATTTATTTAGTTCGCCGGCATGACACCACAGTTAACTAGCGCTACTGTTGCATGTTTTGTTTCTTTTTTTGGTTTATTTTTATTTTTCCAAAATGTGGCCCATCCCTACCTTCTGCTCTGTCCTGCTCTGCAACACAAAATAAAATCATTTTCTAATATGAAAAAAATGGAAGTGGTAGCTAACAGCCAAATATATTTTATTCATAAAAATAGTGGCGCTGATGGTGTCATGCTGGTGAACTAAAACTAGAGTATTTATTATATTAGTTCATGTGAGATGCGTAGCCGCTGCGAATAAAAATTCTTACTTTTGCAGTTTTTAGAATTATTCAAAAATTTTCGTGGGGGGTTTGACCAACTACTTTTTTTGAAACCTTGTACTGGTACGAGTTTTCAACCGATTAGGCTTCGCGAGGTCTCATTCGACAGAAAATGAACCAAATTAACACCCTAGCACGTTGGTCAGCCGATAGAGTGCGCTGTTTTCCTATACGAATTTGAGTCTTACCTTCTTTGGGACAGCCTTTGTACATCCCTTTGAATGTTGATGACCGTTTCATGTCGACAGGAAAGGCGTTCGATCTTACGAATATTCATTTAATATTTCAATCAATGAGACCTCATAGTTTCGGTATATACAAAAGAACAACCGAAAATGGGCCATGGATTCCGTTACAATATTACAGGTGAATTTTAGACAGCGGGTTTTCAAAGAGATGTACTTTTTGGAAAGGAATAAAATATTTAATGAAATTTCAGCTTCAACTGCACCGAGATGTATAATTTACCAGATCGAGATTACGCCATCAAGGGAGAAACCGAAACGAAGGCTCTTTGTACGTCGGAATACTCCGATGTGGTACCACTGACCAAGGGAAATATTGCTTTTGGTTTACTCGAAGGTAGACCATCAGCTCCGGAGTTTGATATTAGACCGGAATTTTGGGTAAGAGAATACAAAATTATAAAATTCTGGAAAGAAACATACTGGGTGATTCATTGGAACTGGAACGCCTTTGATGAGAAAGTTAGGCAACTAGGGTTGCATTTTGTATTTATCGTACATTGATCGACTTGCAGTGACTAGAAGGCAGAAAATTAACATGATGTATGAATAGAGACATTAAGAGAAAGCAAGGGAGGTACTTTGCTCAGGGCCTGTCTTCTTTGGAAGGGCTGGTGAAATTTCAAATTATTTATCAATGTAGGGGGCTTTTCCTCAAGTTTATTCTTGTTAAAATTGAGTAAGGGGTACAAAGCATTTGTCGTGGCGTGGGCTTTTTTTGCTTTCGAATTGAGTATGTGTGAGTAGACGTACATTTTATAAGTCATACATTCCGTTTAAGTATTTTGACCTCATCCATAGAGAACCACGATCTCATTAAGCTCTTATAGCACATCCTAAACGTAAAAAACAGCTTATCTTGGAACAGATCCTCATACATTTGCTCCTGCACAGGAATGGGTCTCAGCGACTGATATTCAAATCACGTTGGATCGTTTGAATACTTTCGGTGACGAGATTTTCAAAGATCCGAACGTATTGAAATCATACTTCTACGCTATTTCGCATCTGGAAATCGGTGGTAGGTCAGTATATCATTAGACGCCACAAGGCGCTCGTTCGAGGTAATGTACGATGGTATCTCGTTTCAGATGCAAATGTAACGGTCACGCAAGAGAGTGCATTAAAAGCGTGTCCGATAATTCGAACGCAGCTCGATATACATGCCAATGTGAGCACAACACCGCTGGTCCGGATTGCAACGAGTGTCTTCCTTTTTACAATGATGTGCCTTGGCAGCGAGCAAGTGAAGAGGATGGCTTCGAGTGTCAAGGTGTGATTTACCATTTGATAATTTATTGAATCTCGTTATCAAATTGGTGTATATTTGGGCAGCTTGCAATTGTGGAGGGTTCTCGAGTCGGTGTTATTTCGATAGAGATTTATACGAGAAAAGTGGACATGGAGGGCATTGTTTGGAATGTTCAAGTAACCGAGATGGGCCTAACTGCGAAAGATGCAAATTGAATTATTACCAGCCTACCAGCGATTCGCCGTGTTACCCTTGTAACTGCGACCCAACAGGTACCCTTCGAATTGGAATTTTACTAGTCGAGACCAAGGTTATATTTTGGACTTCCCGTAGGTTCGTGGAATTTGCAATGTACCAGCGAAGGCAAATGCCAATGTAAACCTGGAGTAACCGGAGAGAAATGCGATAGATGTGATCTTAACTTTTACGATTTCGGTCCCAATGGATGCAAGCCATGTGGTTGCAATGTTGCCGGTAGTTACCAAAATCAACCATCTTGTAATCCATTTACAGGAGTTTGCCAATGTAAAGAGAACGTGGAAGGGATGCAGTGCTCGAGGTAAACTTGAGATAATTGGAAATTCACCATTGTGTTGCTCAAATTGTGATCTGATTTTAGTTGTAAACCTGGATATTTCAATTTGGACGAATCGAACGAATTTGGATGCACGCCGTGTTTCTGCTTCGGTCATGCTTCCAATTGCCAATCAACTCCTGGATATTCCAAAGGTAGTGAAATGTGTATCAAAAGAGCCATCGAGAGGGAAAATAACCCCAATATGAACGTTTTGGCCCCCTTCCTCAACTCGACCATTAAGTTTAATAACTGAAAGAAATTGCCCAGAACTACCAGTACCTTTACAATGAAATTTCTCGAGCCCTTTCAGAAAAGCTGAGCTTGTACTTAGAAGCCCTCAAGCTTACCTCTCGATGGCTTTGACATATCAATGAAGAAGGTGTTAGGATCTACTGACATTTTTCATCTCATTTCAGTCACTATCGATAGTAGTTTTATTCGTGGAAATGAAAAATGGAAAGCGGAATTTTCCAGCGGACATCCAGCGACTGTTAATTACAATTCCTATGTACAAGCTCTCGAGGTCACTGCTCCCAGTACCGAATACGTATATTTTGTCGCTTCGGGTAATTCTTCGATTTTATGTAATTTTGTGATGTTTACCAATAGTTCATCATTTCCTCCATTTTAGAAAGGTTCCTGGGAAATCAAAGGGCGAGTTACAATCACGATCTCTCGTTTAAACTACGAATCAACGACAACGCCGCGACTCCTTCGATCGCTGATATCGTTCTGGAAGGTGCTGGAAAAACTGTTTCCAGGACTATCTTCGGGCAAGGAAACGAATTACCTACCACTTCCGTAAGTTTGTTATGTAGGAAAATACTTCTATTGATGAAACTCGCGTAGAAACTTCTAAAGATCAAAATTAGCTGAATTTGGAGGGGGAAGGAGTCGATACCACATTATATAGACCCATCACAGACCCATGTTGTTGGGTATCAAAAGTGGTTATTTTTTCGCGAGGAATACGAATTTGAAGTCGAATTTCGGTAAAACACATTCGCAGCTTGAGAACAAGCCCTTAGCTTCATTAAACTGAACTCTGATTTACCTTAATCGAGATACAGCCTTACTAAGTATAGATTATTGATAATTTCTAGCAAAATACCCGAATCAGACGTTATTTCGGGATAAAATTGCTTCTTACGTTCTCATTGGTTAATTTTGCAGACACAACCGTATAAATTCAAATTACACGAACATCCAGATTATGGTTGGCAACCACGCCTTTCATCTCGAGAATTCATGACATTGCTATCGAATTTAACTGCTATTAAAATCAAAGGAACATATACTCCTCAAGGTGATACTCCATGAAGGATGTGACTCACTGGAATCATTTCTCAGTCATGATCGCACTCTCTAAATACATTTCTTCGTAGGTATTGGTTTTCTGGACGACGTTTCTTTGGAAAGCGCTCGGCCTGGAGGAGCTGGCACGCCGGCTTTATGGGTGGAAACTTGTTCCTGTCCGGAAAACTACATCGGGCAATTTTGCGAATCCTGCGCTCCGGGTTCGCGTCACGAAATAATCAGTGGTGGCGCGTTTTCAGCCTGTGTACCTTGTAATTGCAACGAACATGCTAAAATATGCGATGCCGATACGGGTCAGTGCGAATACGTTAATTTTGGTCAAATGATCATGATGATTTTACATTTATAAAAAATGACATAAACTTGAGGAACGCATTATATTTACGAATCCAGTGTTACCACCTAAGTGGTAGGGCCATGTCCTCCCGTTACACTTTTTTCGCTTATTTATACAGGCCGTTGTATCTGCGAACACAACACAGCTGGTGAGAATTGCGAAAAATGCGCTCGAGGATTTTATGGTAATGCTTTGGCAGGCACTCCTTACGACTGTAAGCCTTGCCCTTGTCCAAATCACGGCGCTTGTGCTACAATCGACGACGAAGGAACGATTGTATGTTTAGAATGTCCTGCAGGATATGGAGGTGATCATCTAAAACGTCTTGGTAGCTCGTTTTGCCTCGTTTGATGACTAATTTTGTAAACATTTCGATAGGGATGAAGTGTGAAGTATGTAGCGATGGATATTTTGGAGATCCGGTTGGATTAAACGGGCCAATTAGATTTTGTCAGGCTTGTGACTGTAATTCGAACGTTGACCCTAATGCCATTGGTAATTGTAATCGTACAACGGGAGAGTGCCTTAAGTGTATTCATAACACCGGAGGATACAACTGCGACCAATGTCTTCCTGGTAAAAATCCCTTTTCATTCGAGCGTATAAACCCAAATTGTGGCGTGACACGAGAGAAATTCCTTTATAGGATTTTACGGCGACGCCTTAGCTCCTGGTAAAAGCAATTGCAAAGAATGCCAATGCAATCACTTCGGAACCTTGGAATTAAAAAGCGGTGAACTAAACTGTGACCAGTTAAGCGGTCAATGTAAATGTAAAAGTCATGTAATAGGCACAAATTGCGACGAGTGCGAACCCGGCTACTACGACTTGAGCAGCGGACAGGTTCGTGTTGGTTAAAAGGCTGGTATTTTATTGTATCTAAAACATGTAATTATTCTTCGGTTATCTCCAGGGTTGCCAATCTTGTAACTGCGATTCGGTCGGATCGCTGAATAACACGTGTAATATTCACACCGGGCAATGCCATTGTCGACCCGGAGTAACCGGGTTGAGATGTGATAAATGTTTAACCTATCATTATGGTTTCTCTACCGAAGGATGTAAGCCATGCGATTGTGATATTATCGGTTCAAAGTCACAACAATGTGGCGTTGATGGACAATGCCCGGTATTTTGTGGTATTTCATCGTTTCTCCGAGTCAACCAGACAAGCTAACTTATCACCTTGTTATAGTGTTTCGAAAACGTCGAAGGAAGGAAGTGCGACAGATGCAAAGAAAATAAACAAGATCGCCAAAGAGGCTGCGTTGACTGTCCAGCCTGTTATAATCTCGTCCAAGATGCTGTGAACGCTCACCGAGCCAGTTTAAGGTCTCTGGAGCAAACCGTTCAAAATATCACGACCAGCGATTCGGTTCCGTTAGATAAGGATTTCGACGAGAAGCTAAAATCCGTTTATAGCAAAGTGGAAAAGCTGGCTGAAAATGCCAGAGGCGCTACTGGAGGTATATTTCATGAATGTCGAAGTATACCTCATTGCATTGAAGATATTGTTTCTCATTGGTGTTGCAGATAATCAAGGGAAAATAGTCACCGGAAAGCTCAGCGACTTGTATAAAGAACTTGATGAAATTTCGAGTGCTTCTAAAGAAATCACGAATCTTACCAATTCTGCTAGAAGCGTTGCCTTGCAGAGTGAAAGTAACATCTCGCACGCTGAACAAATCATCGAGGATGCGCAGAAAGCGATAGCGGTAGTATTCAAATTTTAGTGAAAACGCCTTCAAACTGCAAGGTTGCAAATCTTTATGCATGAGTGATGTTTAAGTTGCCGCACTGAAGAGTTTAGGAGCAGTATGATATATCGAGGCGTTTTGGTTTTCCTTTATAACTTTTGATTAGGCAACCAAAGGTTCACAGAAGCGATATTAATTGCAGAGTGAGATTGTTGAAAAGGCAAAATGTAGCGTCAGGCTCCTTGAAACTATGATTAGGCAACTAAAGCGTCACGGAGGAAAGTAGGAGCGTGATCGGTTTTCTTGGTTCTTTCTATTGATCGAGGCTCATCTCAAAATAAATGAATGAGGTGTCCATGATTTGTATAGCGCACTGATTGAATATCCAGCTCAGCTCTGCGGTTCTCCTTGCTCCTTAAATTTGATTCACACTTCTGACAACACCCGTTATAAATTGGTTTGCCTGTTTAGTGATGTCTCAATTTTCTTTCAGAACGCGGAACAGTATCTCTACACCGAAGGGAAGGCAGCTCTCGCCAAAGCAGTCAATAAAAGTGCCGAAGTGGGCGAGCAAAACGAACAAATTAGTGCGATTGCCCGAGAGGCTCGATCCTTCGTGCAAAAGTAAACATAATATGATGAACAAGGAACCTTGTAGGTGATCCGTTACAAAAACCTTTACCATGACTCTTTCAGATTAGAAGAAGAGGCCGAAAAATTAAAGGGCATCGCTGATTTGACTCTGAATGTTTCAAACGAAGCTTACAACAAAGCTGTAGAGGCGATTCAAAAACAAAAAAACATAAGGTGCCTGGAATTCATAATAATTTTAACATTTCACATGCTCATGATTCACTTAAACTCCGTAGTAACGAACTTACAAACTTGAAATCTCGGCTCATCTTCACTGGTGAAAAATTAAACTCAACTAAAGAACAAGTGAAAATAAGCAGTGATCAAGTGAACCTCGCCTACAATGAAATTCTAGCCATGTATCGGGATATTTATGGTTTGAGTGTGCCCTCCGTTGATATTGCGAGTATTAAGGGGAACGCGGAAAATCTCACAAAAAAAGTAAGATGCATTCACGTTGAAAAAAAATTGATTTTTGAGATGTGAACTACACAAATGCACTTTTTTTACGCTCACACATCAAGGCCAGTGAAAATAAGCAATCTTCGGATAAATTATTAGAAGCTAATAACGAATTACTGAAACAAGTAAATAACGAAGTCAGCTCCGCCGAAGTTATTCTCCAAAGAGGCAACGATCAACAGCAAATCGCCGATGACCTCTTGGATGACGTGTACTCTGCGCGTAATCGAGCCGAAGAAGCCGTCAAGCTCGGAGACAAAACCCTCCAGGAGGCTGAGCAAACCTACAAAACCTTACAAGGTATTCGATAATCACCCTTTGCGAATTCTCGCATACTCATCACATTACCATTCCAGAGTTCAACAGCGTTGTGCAGGAAAGCAAAGAAGAGTCAAAAGCGGCCATTAAAAAGATACCTGAAATTGATAAACAAACCCAAGAAGCTTTGGAGAAAATAAGAACCGCTGAGAATACCGTAACTCAAGCCGAAATCAATGCCCAAAGCGCCAAGACGACAGCTGAAGATGCTGAGATGAAATACGCTCAGCCAGCTTCACAAGTAAAATCAACTTCGCTTAGGAGGATCTTGTGGTAACCAGTGTACCATGAATTTGGATATTTTTCAGGAAGCCTATGAAATAAGGAAACGAGCCGAAGCTACGTTAGCTCAACAAAGTAGTTTTATGCCTAAAATAGATGAAATAAAGAATAAAGTATCCGAAACGTCTGGTGATATTAATGATCTTAAGCAACAAGCTTCCAAAGATCATGACACGATAACTCAGGTACATATGATTTATTTCTCCCAAAAATTCATCCGCATTTTATCAAATAATTTTTCATCCCCCCATTGTGTTGGTAGGCTAAAGATAAAGTAGGCCAAGCCAAAACTAATGCTGCGGAAGTGAAAAAACAAGTCCAAAAGAGTGTCGATGACATCAACAATATTGTCAAAGAATTAGCCAATTTACCAGACATCGATGACATATCGTTGAATAAATTAGCGGATAAGTTAGCCAACGCTGAGAAGAAGTTCAACGAATCAAAGGTCGATGAGGAGTTGGACATCTTGAAAAAAGCAAGATACACTCAGGTAATTTTCATATTTTCCCTACATACATTCTAAGCCACGAGCTCATTTCAAGACAAATGTTTTGGTCCCTTCTTAATTACCGCATGATGCTTCATCGACAGAAAAAAATTGAAGAAATTTGCCTACATATAATATCACATAGGTAATTTGAGACTTCTCACAGCCTCCCAGAAAACCTAGACTATGGTCAAAGCGCCTACCTCGTCCCTCTTCACAGTGGCTCTTTGAACACACTAAACAATGCTACTTTACTTAACCTCTTTCATTTCTCAATAGGTCCAACAGGTGAAATTTTACCAAGATGAATTGGAACGTCTACAAAAAGAAGTAGCTAATCTAGATGAAATCAAATCTGCGTTACCACAAGGTTGCTTCAAGAAAAATGTTCTAGAATATCCTTAAGCTCGATAGTTTATTTGTATATATAGTTTTTTCATCTGAAACCAAAGACAGAAGTTCATAGAACTGTCTTGTACATAGTTATTGTTGTGTTTTTTTTTAATAAATGTTTTTCTTTTATTTAAATATAAATTAACCTGACTTAGAAGACTTCATCTGAACTAAATTAATTTCTTGTGTGCTCGAGTCTTCAA
This sequence comes from Maconellicoccus hirsutus, assembly GCA_003261595.1. Lineage (NCBI taxonomy): Eukaryota > Metazoa > Arthropoda > Insecta > Hemiptera > Pseudococcidae > Maconellicoccus > Maconellicoccus hirsutus. The sequence continues at coordinate 20,118 of QBDW01005942.1, read as the reverse complement.
TTCTATTTCGTTCTTTTATAAAAATAAATAAGAAAAATTCAAACGAAACTGACAGAAAAGAAATTGCATTGAATACATAACAAGAATTTCGGAGACATGGCTCGACAAAATACACTCCCCCCCCCCTAAATTTCAAAACGATGAGATCCTGATGTCTCGACAGGGCATAATTTGTGCCTGTCAGCGTTGAAGAAGGTAGCAGAGTTATTTTCAATCAGTTATACTCTTCATCTGGTAGCAGAGCTCGTAAAGCTGATGTTGGTTACAAGTGTTCTGCTACCTTATGTACACTCCCCCCCCCTAAATTTCAAAACGATGAGATCCTGATGTCTCGACAGGGCATAATTTGTGCCTGTCAGCGTTGAAGAATGTAGCAGAGTTATTTTCAATCAGTTATACTCTTCATCTGGTAGCAGAGCTCGTAAAGCTGATGTTGGTTACAAGTGTTCTGCTACCTTATGTATAAAAATCAACGCTTAAAAAAAGCTTTACAATTCATATGCACGAGTACGGAGGAAAAATATAAATAATTTTAACATAATCGAATATAAATGAACTTTAGGTAATCACCGAAGCGAATTATTTTTTATCTTTCATCGGCATGTTTCTTTTAGAATGATTACGAATAATGAAAAAATAAATTACAAGACTTTAAACATGATAAAAATTGATAATAGAAACTTTATCAAGGCTTTATTAAGAAAATCAAAATTATTCTTGAATACTAAACTTTTCAAACGAACCGGTCATCTTTCATTTCCGACTACTTCGTTGGTTTGTGGTAGACCTCGTACGTTGGCGTTGATTAGTTTATTAAATATTAATGCGCGAGTTACCATTATTATTACAAAATATAGTTAGGCACATACTGAGCCAGTAGTCACAAAACCGGTTAAGTTATTCTCGTGGTGTACGGAATTGAAATATTTTTAACGACGTTTTGTTCTAAGAATAGAATGATGATTTTGTATATCACCTTTTTCTCGTTTATTCGTATAGAAAATTTTCGCGATATTAACGCGGAATTGATGCGTTTGTATTTGATTATATCTATGATCGGAGTTGCACTCCGTTTTCGGTATTGTTATGGATCCACCGAAGTATTGGAAATTACTCCGGAGAAATACACCATAGGAGCCTTGCTACCGATTCATCGCTTTGGAGAATCGAAGAATAACAAACTTTGCGATGATTCCATTCAGGAATATGGAGGATTCCAATTGGCGGAAGCTTTTTATTTGGCTTTAGATAATATCAACAGGTATGTTAAATTTCTTAAAAAGGTGAATTCTGTTGAAATTTTTTTCAAAATTCTCAGCGATCCAAAAATTTTACCAAATGTTACGCTGGAGGTGAATATTTTAGATTATTGCTCCAGCACCGTACTCACGTGGATTCAAATGGCAAAATTAATGCAAAATATGTACCTTCAAGATGACTCTAAGGTATTATAGTAGGTAGAGGTACCTACCTACGAGTACATGAAACTCCTTGAGATATAATTTTTAATCTCGTAATTATTTTAATTTTAGAATCAATCTTCAGTAATTGGGATAGTTTTACCAAAACTAACAAATCTTCAGGAGTGCTTGCCTTTATTTGACGCTCCTAAAATCAGTTATGAAGGTCCGCTCAATAACGTTTATGGCGACGATTCAGGGGACGTACTCAATAATTATTTCAACATCAATTCATTTGTGTCTGTAACGTCGGGAAATTATTTCATGGCCGAAGTGATCCTCGAGATATTGAAGTATTACAATTGGAGCCACATCTCATTGTTATATGAACATGGTACCCAATCAACCTAAATTTTCTCGTCTCGAAAAACCTTTGCGATCATTTTCAACTTGATTTTCAGGTCCAATAAGTAACGATCAAAATAGACTGGAAATGAGGCGTTTTTTAAAACTAGCTCCTGCAAAAGGAATTTGCGTCGAAAATGTCATCGAAGTTGGTGATTTTTCTCGGCTCAATGCTTCGTTCCGTGAAACAGTAGACGTTGTGGTTTGTTATTGTAACGATTTCCTGCTCAATACTCAGTACAAGAACAAAAAATTCGTAGTCATCAAAGGGTTCGTTTTATATCTTAATTTACGACTGAATGAATGCACCCTCAAATGCGGTCTCTTTTTTGATAAGGTGGATCTGAGTAGGTAAACGAGGTTTTTTTTTTTTTTTTTTTTTTTTTTTTTTTTTTTTTTTTTTTTTTTTTTTTTTTCGCTCCAGTCCGATCGCGGTGGGGCAATTTTATTTTTCGCGGTTAGAGAACATACAAACGTATTTACAACTTAAAACTAGGGGAGGGGGTAGGGAGGAGGGGAGGGGAGATGAGTTTCCACCCGCCCGTCACACCCTAGGCTTTGCCAAGAACTGAGGTCTTCATAGAGACCCCAGTCCCAACCCATCTCCGGGCGGTTTGGTTTTAGGCGAGGGATACCCCTCTGGGGTGCCTAGGGTGGTTGGTTGCCGGGGGGATACCCCGGCTTGAGGATTGGTTAGTAGGACGTTATGTATAATTATATTTTCTAGGGGGGGGGAGGCGCTTGTACCATTGGTTTAGCGCCTCCCCCCCTTACAATAAGGTTAGATAAGATTAAAAAAAATACTGAGTAACAATATTAAAAAACATCTTATAATTAGGTGGTTAGTATGATTATATAGTAAATAGTAATAGGTGATGGTTAGTAATAGATAATAAAGTTAATAAGTTCCGCGCCTAGCCACATCTTCCTTTGTGGCCAGCAGCTCCTCAATATCCAAAGGTGTCGGGATATGAATGACCTTCTGACTGCTCAAAAGAGCTGGAAATTGAAATTGAAATTTGGAGGAGGAGCAGAGGGCTTCATTTTTCACTGATCTTGCTGTGAAGTCAGATTAGAGATATTTTAACGGTTTTAACATGACGCTAGTTTCCTCCAAAATTTTTTAATTTTTCAAGGAGAAAAGAAAGTGATGTAAAAAGTGACGTGATCAATGAATTTTTCTCAACGTTTTTAAAGAATAACAACAAAACATACTTGAAATAAAACATTTAAGGCTATTCTGTACCATTCTTATCAGTGAGATTTTTCTTAAAAAAGGGGCTCACTTAGTTACCACTTTTTGAAAACTACTGAACGGATTTGACTGAGGTTTGATTTAATTTAAAGGAAATCCACTTGGGAAGAACTGTACTGGAGCTTTTTTGATTAATTGATTACAAAAAGAAAAAAACGCCATTTAGTGAGAAAATTTTAGTAGTGATATCTCAGCTCCTAAGACGAAAATTGAAAATCTGGCCCGTTGTGGTGTTGAAATAGTTGTAAGAAAAAGGTTCACGAAAAGAAAATTGAAAAATTTTCATTTTCCACGAAAAAAAGTGGAAACCAAGTTCAGAAAAACAGTGTTCACGGGGGTATATTTCAAGATGGCCGCTGGACAGTGTTGGTAGTACAATAAAATTTATAGAGAGCGCATTATTTAGTTACGTGCAAATTCGTTCTTTCAATTATCATGTGAAATCCATATTATCAATACTTCATGATGATTCGAAATAAACTACGTCACAGGCAGTCGTAAGGAGCTGCACTGGATGTAGCATTTTGCTCCCACATGGCGCAATGGTAAAGAATAGCCTTAAATTTTTGAGATATCACAGAAAACCTCATTTTGAGCGACTAAAAACCACCAAATGAAAACTTCAGGGCTATTGATGGAACGTTTTGGTATGATAGTTAAGGGATCCTCCTGGACACTTTTTCACAAGGAATGAGATGTCATTCAATTTTTCCTTCATTTCCGCCATTTTTTAGAATTTTTCCTACACCAATTGAAGTGTGATCGGAAATAGGTGGAAATTATGTTTTAGCTCATCCTATTTGAAAACTTTATTTTATACCATTTTCATGGAATCATATTTATCTTCAATATAGAAATGGAAAGTTTTGGTCAGGCGGCTCAAAAAATGAAGGTGAAATTATGCTTGGTGATTTTGCAATCGCATTAAGACCACAGCTTGAGAAGCAATTTGATGAATATTATTTATCCCGAAATTTACTAAACAACCAAAGAAATCCTTGGGTCAAAGAATTTTGGCAAAAGCATTTCAAGTGTGAAATCAATCCCGGAGAAGATTCGAATTCTACGAAATGTTCTGGTATGAAAATAACGAATAGGGTATCTGTGTTGATTATGTTTAAGATGAGAAATGTGATTTCTTCTTTAGGAGTAGAAAAGTTGAACCGTACGGAATATAAGCAAAATCCACACGTGCATAATATTATGAAATCAGTTTATTTCTTGGCTCACAACTTACAGAAGTATCAAAATAAGTACCGTGATAAAATGAAGAAATCCTCATTTTCATCGGTAAGCTCATTTCCAAAATTTGTTGCCCAGAATTGACCCAATTGATCTTACAATCGGCACATCTATTACGTTTTCATGTAGATATTTAAATTCTTACAGAATTCCTTATTCGATAATCTTAATTTCGAGTATCATAATGAAGTAGTAAGTTTTACATCTCATGCGACATTTCCCAAACAAGCCAAGTAAGTTTATAAAATTTAAATTTTGGTCTTTTTTGTAAATCTAAAAAACACATGTTTGAAAATAGGTACGATATTTATAATTTTCAACGTCTCTCGAATGGTTCTTACGATTATGTGAAAATCGGAGAATATGACCTAGAAAATGAAAAAAAGAAATTTCGGATTTTCGGCGACGTTCAGTTCCCTCAAAATAAAACCACATTCAGAGCTTCATGTGCTGAGCCTTGTCCATTGGGATATGCCAAGGTACAAATATTAGACACATTTCCAGCGAGAAAGAAATTCTAGGCAGTCTCTAGGGAAGAAATCTGCCTCCACCTCAAATCATCTTCTGAACCACTTATATCAACTATTCAATTCTTATGCTCAAATTTCAAAGGGGGTTTTCTTTGAAATGAAATCAAATATGTATGCAAAATTTTAATAACTTGTTTACAGAAAAAATTGGAAAATAAATGCTGCTGGGAATGCGTTGCTTGTCAATTTCTAGAGATAGTAACTAGTTCTTCATTTTGCCAAAAATGTCCCCTAGGTTACATGCCAAATAAAAACAGAACTGGTTAGTAGATCAAAAGAACTTGGCAAAATTTTAAATACCAACTAAAATCTACTTTGGTGATTCCAGATTGCATTGAGGCGCCCGTTGAGAGCGCCAGGTGGAATGATATTCATAGTCTCATTGCAACCGGATTTTCTTCATTTTGTATCATTTTGATTACATTAATAATATGTATATTCATCAAACACCAAAATACTCCTGTTGTGAAGTCAACTACCAAAGAATTATGCTATATAATGTTCGGAGGAATGATTTTTGCCAACGCGACTCCATTTATTTCCATTTTAATGCCGGATCCCATCACTTGCGCTGCGTTTAGGATCGTACCGGCGATAAGTTCTGCGATGATTTATGCATCTTTGCTCATAAAAACAAACAGGATAGCTCGAATATTGGCAATTTCAAAGAAAAAATTTCCCAACATGAATTTGAGATTTTTATCTATTCAAGCTCAAGTAGGTACTACGTGTAAGTAGGTATTGTATATTCTATAGACTCTTGAGTTTGATTCATTTTTTTGGGCTTTTAGTTAATCATCACTTCATTATTGATAACTATTGAAGTAATTATTTGCATTATCTCATTATCGAAGCATCCACCGGAACCAGAAATAGAATATTTCGAGACATCTGACACATACAGTGGCATAGAAATTTGCCCATTGGAGGAGGATATCATCATAGAAATCTTCTGGTTCATCGCCTTTTTAGTTTTATGCTGCACATATTACGCCTACAAAACGCGAAACCTTCCGGAGAATTTCAATGAAGCGAAATACATAGGATTTTCCATGTATGCAACAATTTTAACTGGAGTTGCTTTTGGCTTGGTGTATTTTACCAGTGAAAAAAAAGTAAGCAGCGGTGAACTACGGTGGTTTAATTGAAAATTCATTAATTTTACTTGTTGCAGGCACTCGCTGTAAATCTCTGTGTGTCCATAAATTCTTTGATAATTTTGGTATTCTTGTTTTCCCCTAAATTATACATAATTATATGGAAACCAGAAAAAAATACTAGGGCTTATTTCAAAACTAGTGATAATATTCGGACCCATGTTGGAATCGTAGAAAGTACAGAGTCGCGTCAGATGAGTTCAAGTAGTGGTCTATGATGTGATATTGTCTTCAAGAGATGCTGAACTATGTTGAAGGCTGATAAAACGGAGTTTAAGGAATCGGCGTTAAGTGATGCGAGCTCCCTGTGGCTTGGAAGTGCTGATTTAATGGATCATTACCGAAGATGTGGGACAATTGACTTCAGTACCTATTCCTTATGTGCATACTCAAGGATTGAAACTGTGGTACTGACATTTCCAACAACAAAATTTCATTTGTGATGCTGAAAATCACGCGAAAATGAGAGGAAATTTGAGATGCTAGTATAATGTATAACTTCTTCAACGTTTACTTCAGTGAGCTCTGAGGATGAAGTTTGAAAAAAGACTGAAAAAATTTGGTATTGGTATCAGTATTCCCTAGTCGATTATTTTTGGCCTAGGAGGGGGCAAAAAACTGATTGCGGGGCTCGAAAGAGGAGTGTTCCCTGATACCAGATATATGATTTTTTTCACGAGGCAGCTGCACAACCGGTTGCTATAGCATGTTAAACGCGATTTTTGCGGTTTTTTGGCGTTTTTTTTTGAGAAAACCGTCCTGAAATTTCGAAATATGTGAGGGGGCAAAAATCTACCCGCTTGACATGATAGTTGATATCACCCCAGACAAATTGACACCAAGATTTCCAAAATCGGCTTGCACAACTACTCGTGGTGAGGCATGGAAGTTCAACATTTCAACTTACCCCATAAATATGGAAACACATTTAACACCTAAAATATCAAAATTAGACAAATTTTGCACATAACCTTTTATGTTCAGCTAAAAAAGTACTATAAAATGGTTATTACGAAATTTTGCCATCAGTGATGAGAAACGCGAAATTCGTCATGTAGGTGATATCGAAGGTACTGGAAGTACTTTTTTCTTTTTTTTCTCCTCAAATATCGAAGTTGACCGCGTGTAATAATTAGAAAATACCCTAAATTCACGTCTCGTGGTTGATAACCACGACATGGTATCAAGATTAGCCGGTGGTGGGAAGGCACAGGTTATTGCCAGTAGTTATCAAATACCAATGATTTATCTGAAACGTAGACAAATGTTAAACTATCACGTCCACACCATATTCCTACTCATAATACTATTCCTTTCCCTAAATTATACTAATTCTAAGAACCTCCCGTGACGTACCTTTTGTGTATATTTTTACTAAAAATAATTTGTTTACTATAATAAAGATACAGTAAATACATTTCTTTTGTTAATTTTAACCTATTGTTCTTAAATTTCTGAAAACGATCAAAACCTTTTTAAACTATCTTATCCTTTCAAACTATCTCATCTTGTCAACCGAATACCTTCTATCAAGTCCTTCGAAGGCTTCTCAGAACTAAAACTCCATACAAACCTCCAAATTCCTTTTCATACCTTTCCATAAATGTAAATACAAGTAAATTAACAAGGGAACTACTTTAGGTGTCCGGCTGGAGTTTTCTGGAAACGTAGTCAAGATGGTTCGGTAGGTTGAGAATAGGAAATAACCAAGGTTTTAGCTGCCCAATCTCAAATGGACGCCTTCTGGAGCATTTCGAAGTTCCTGTAGAAAGGCGAATATCGCGCTGGAGGCTCCAGAACGGCTCTCCGATGCGATTTTCGGATTCAGCGGGTTCGAATTAGGGGGAAATCATTTCTTTCGTGATTTAAAATTATTTTTCATTTTACCCATTAGACGCGCCTCTACAGGGAAAAATGTGAGCAATTATTTACATAAATTACATGATACCCTGTGGTCCATTGTGACCTTGCAGTCGTGTATCTTGCCATTTTAGAGTCTATATGAAAGGTGAATTCCTTATTTTTATACCCCTGATTTTCACCACATTTCCAACTTTCTTTAATGCAGAAGATAGCAGCTTAATTTCAGAAATATAAATGAGCAAATAGTACTTATTTGAATACTCATGTAAATTGCAAAGGGGGTTTATTCTCTTGAAGACGCATGAATAAACTAAATACACAATGTATTGTTATGCGACTTCAACTCGAAATTGAAGATGTTCATGCCTACATTAGCACGTTCGATGAAGGATATTCTGTGCAGCAGGACATTCAAAATGTACCATTTGAAAAGCCTAAAACAAAAATTAATCCTAGACTATGTAAATATTAGCTTCAACGATAAACGATATTTCAAAGAAAAGAATGCATTTACATTAGTTGTACTTCGTGTGCCTGTAATTCGAATAAAAACTATAGGTCTTCTTTTAAAACACAAGGTTTGCCACGAAGTACATGTTTCATTGCTTTTGTCAACAAGCACCTCCCATTCTTCCATATTAACAGATACTTCAACAAAATAACTATAATATCTTTGATCACAGTCTAGTAATAGAAATCTGTATAAAATAAGGTTGCATTAGTAGTACCAAGACAGTTTCAAACTTGTGTAATATTGATTACCTCATTGAATCCACAGCATATGGTTGTCCCAGCTGGATTTCAATGCAATCCTCATCCAAATAATGGTAGGTAACCCCATCACTTGCATTATATGACAAGAAATTACCATCTAGAAGCGAATTTTCACATTTGCTAGAGCCTTTCGCTACAGTTGCACCAAAAGCACAAGTAGCAACATTACACGTGGGAACTGAAAAAAGAAAGTTTAATAAGTTGTCTTGCAAAGGACATGTCCCCATATGACTTACCAACTATGCCACCTTCCAAAAGTGGTATTTTGTCAGTGTACTTGATCTCAAAATGAACAATATGAAAATAATTATTGTCGGTATTATGCGTACCAACTACCCTGATGTATTTAACAACACATCTGGGGAAACTTAAATGCTGCCAAGATCTGCAGAAGTACTCAGTATGATCGATGATTCTTACCCATTTTTCTCGATCAACTGAAACTTCAACGTAATAGAAATATGATCTGAAATAAAAATTTGATTAAGGAAGTTTTGGATTTATTGTGGTTATCCTCATTATTAATCTCGTAGGTACTGTACCTAGAGTTCTTATCCCAAAGTAACATTTTAATATGATTCACAACACATTGAGTTCCCAATTGAATCACTATTCCAGATGTGTTATAAAAATTTGATATAATATGTGAAGTGTAGCCGCTATAAGAATCATAATATAAATTTGAAGCACTTTCATTGAAAAGGTTTGACGGGTTTTTTTCATTAGCTCTTAATAAAAACGCGCCCATTTTCGAAGTTGCCATATTTTGCTCCTTTCCTGAAAATAATTATTTGAAGTTTCACGATGATGGGACTAAATTCAGTTCCATCATCGTTAAAATCAATATTGTAAACAAAAAAACAAAGATTGTACTAGAATATAACTCGCAAATTTGGCTAGGAAATGATTACGCTGGCAGATAACTGGCAAATAGCTAGGAAAAATTCCAGTCTAGCATATTAGTAGTACTTTTGCTAGTAAATTGCTAGCCAAATTCAACCAGCAAGTTTCCTAGAGTTTGTTGTCTCAAAATCATACCACTTTTATGCTAAAGTAGCATAATTTTCGAGAAAATAATTAGCATAAAGATAGCAATAAGCATAATGCTAGCTTTTGCGAGCAAAAATGCTAGCGGAATTGTCAATTGGGAAATAAGTGAAGAAATTATTATAAATGACGTTAAACTTACGTAGGATACCTCGATGTCCAACATTCGATTCCCAATTCCGCGAAAATTCTTCCATCGCGTTTAAAATGGCATTCACAGAATACCCGTTTACCTTGCTGGTCAAAATCGAGGTTTTGATTTTGGTTATCGGTAGTTGAACATGTTTCAATAGTTCGATTCGACGTTTCATCGAGATACCATCGTTTGCGTGAATCCAACAACAAACCTTTTCAAGTATATTCTCTTCAGGAGCAAAAAACGTATCTCTTTTGAGCAAATTTTCGACGAAATCCTAATCAAAATTAACATCGTTGTTGTGAACGGTGCTCAAAATTTAATAGGTACTTCGAATAACAACCACGTGACTTAACCAGTGGTACTTGAAGGAACCAGTCCTGTGAGAGAATTTGTGACGCGTGCTCGTCGAATAATGAAATCAATACTTCTTGTAAAATTTTCAAATTATAAATACCAGCAGTTTCGTACACCGAATAGTAATTCTCCATGACTAAAGTTTGTTTCAAATACATCGCGATTGCCTCTTCCAAATCACCGATACCATATTTGTGAGTAGTGATCAAAACATCCAAGATGGTGTTATGCTACAAATGAAACAGAATTAACACAATTACAAGTAAAGTATTCAAGTCTATCATGCACTCACTGTTAAACTCAGCAACGGCATGCAACCAGTATAAACATATTCTAAAATAATTTTAAATACTTCGGCGGTACAATCGACGATTTCAATCTCGTCTTGCTTAGATTCTCGCATTCCACCAAATAATAGTGCTCTGCAAGTATTTATCATTCTGTGTAATTATCACTAGGTACGGTAAAATAGCGCTGAAGTATTGTGAAAAACAACTCGCCTAAAATAATCGCATCGAGTAGCCAAAATAATCTTATGAGCGGAAAATTTCTCATTTTCAACTTTCACAGTCAAGTCGCTATGAAAATCGTCCGTTAACAAAGAACCAATATGTCTGGAGAGAGCGGTTTCGTGGCGTAGTTTTTCATCAATGATTCCGTATTCTTCAGGTGTTTTCGATGCGTTACACTCATCGTCCATTTTGTTCTTTTTTCCTGTATTTCCTATAAAATAACATACTCATACAAATCATGTGATCATGTGAAATTAAAATGACAAAAATAGCAAAATTTATTGACCTTTGCTGCGCTGAAGTATGCTTGGTCATAAACTTACAAACATCCCAGTACTTTCCACGTATTCAATGTTCTTTTCCTCGAAATGCGGGATTGAGAAGGTACCTAGTACCTACTAACAGATGACAAATGCTGGAAAACGACCAAACACACCGAACTCGATTAACGAAAAATATTTCATTAAATTTCCAAAGTCATGATATCAACGCTGTGATGAATCATCAAAGTTTCTACACGTAACTACTCTTTGCCATAATGATACAAATGAATCACAGAACTCACGGCTTATTTGTCCGGCGTCTTTGATAATTTAATCGATAAACACCAACGCGGAACGTCCGATGTACACAAATACATAGCACTGTATGTTGAAATCTTCGACTATGTATACTTAAAACGTACCGTGTACGTGGACAGCTAATTCATGTCTACTTTGTCTAGTAGTGTATGGAAGCAGAATATGAAAGAGATGAAATCAAAGTGCGCATGCGTTAAATTTTCGTGTTACAAATTTTGAAATGAAAACAGCGAAAAGGCGAAAAATGCAAACGTACAAGATACAAGTCCAAAATAATGGAAAAATTGAGAAAAAATAGGAGTACAAATCATCAGTTTTTAGTTGGTGCATGCGCAGATCATTTTCATCTTTTTATTTTTCTGCTTCAAAAAACACTTTCTCGTATATGTACATCAACTAGCAGTCCATGTAATATGTATAGTCAAAGATCGAAATTAATTTAAATTCACGTTGTATTCTCAGCAAATCGCAGACATTGGCAAGCTGTCAAGAAAATTCTTCGTATATAAGCGGTCTACAGTCCACATTACGGTTGTATGTAACACATAGACGCAGTTTGTTCGGCGAGTTTCAACATGAAAATGAAGCATGACAGCATGAGCAAAAATCGATTGTACTGATGAATAACCGAGGTTACATATGAAAACAGTTATTCATATTTGGTATTTGTGGATATTTTTAATTATCACTGATTGAAGATTAGATAAAATATTGAATTTACATTTATTTTCAACATTTTTTAGGATTTTTTTTTCAATTAAATGAATCTGCACCTAGAATATCCGTAGGTGTTTTTACTTACCTTAAGACGCTCCAAGATTTTTTTCAGCAATTTTTTAAAAATTAAATTAAATAAATCAGAATCTGAAATAGAGGTAATATAAATATGTATTTGCTAGGTCAGTATGAAATTATTGAATTGTATTCCAAAATCTTAAAGCCTATAATCTGCCTCAGGGTCCAGATTTTGATGATATTAGGGTGGTAGGTGGGTAGCTGTGTGCCATTGAAAAACGTTCATGATCAAAATTTCAGCCCCCCCCCCGGTCTTGAGAATTTTTTTTCTCGAAAATCAGATGAGAATTTTTTTCATGAAGTCGATGAAATTAATTGAAATTTTGTTACATGGTAGACCCATACAAGAGCCTTGCATAAAAAAATCACCAATTCCTCACTCCAACAAGGGGTTTTCTCTGAAATGAAATCAAATATGTAAGCAAAATTCTAACAACTTGTTTACAGAAAAAATTGGAAAATAAATGTTGCTGGGAATGCGTCGCTTGTCAATTTCTAGAGATAGTAACTAGTTCTTCATTTTGCCAAAAATGTCCCCTAGGTTACATGCCAAATAAAAACAGAACTGGTTAGTAGATCAAAAGAACTTGGCAAAATTTTAAATACCAACTAAAATCTACTTTGGTGATTCCAGATTGCATTGAGGCGCCCGTTGAGAGCGCCAGGTGGAATGATATTCATAGTCTCATTGCAACCGGATTTTCTTCATTTTGTATCATTTTGATTACATTAATAATATGTATATTCATCAAACACCAAAATACTCCTGTTGTGAAGTCAACTACCAAGGAATTATTGTAATGAACTTTGCTTTAAAAATTGAAACTACATATAAATAAAAATTACTGTAATGAAAATTTCAGTTACAAAATTATAAGTAATAAAATATCTTCGTATAGTCTTAGCTCATCAATGCTCATTTGTGATATGCTCAGAGTTTGAGAAAAAACATCGTTCAACTAGATATACATGGCCGCCAAACAGAAATGAATGAGGAATTGAGGATGCTTTCAATCCAAATAGATTATAGAATCATCATCACTATCATCAGTATATTGGTCAAGATAAGGTTCTTCACTCTCAGCCGGACATTCGAAATGAACAACATGAAACTTGAATAAAAATCAAAATGTTCTATTACTTAAACTAGCTTAATATGTGAGGGCGCATACGAAAAGGGACCACTTGGCCAAAATTTCGATTTTTTTTTGACGAAATTTATGTAAAAAACCTTCAAGAATTGAATGGAACTGACCACTGATCTCAATTTTCAATATTTCGAGGAAATTTCGACGTTTAAAGTAAAGAATTTGACAACTTTAAACCCTCTCCTGTAAAATTATGATTTTGGCCAAGTGGTCCCTTTTCGTATGCGCCCTCACATATGCAGTACTTACTAAAGAAATAATATACTTACTTTATTAGTAGGACACTGAATGCCTTTAATACGAATAAAAACGACTGGTCTTCTTTTAAAACGCAAAGTTTGCCATGATGAACACTGTTTAACTTTGTTAAGCGACTCCCACTTTTCCTGGTCAACAGATACTGTGACATTACATCTGTGAACTCCACAGCGCTTCTTTCCCAATTGAAATCTTTAAAAATGAATAACAGATTGATACATATTACAAGTTTCACACTCGAACCATAAACGAGTTCAATGTTCACCTCATAGAATCCAACAAGTAAGGTTGTCCTAGCTGGATTAAAATGCCGCCATCATTTAAATAATGAAACGTAAAATCTTCATTTACATTATATTTCAATAATTTTAGTAACGAATTTTTTTCGTTACTAAAGCCTTCTACTACAGTTGCACCAAAATCACAAGTAGCAATATTACATTTAGGAACTGAAAAAAAATTCCAGTAGGTAATCATAAAATGCGCAACTATTTCGATTCATTTTCTAACATGGCTCACCAATTAGGCCATCCTCTATACATTGTATTTCATTCGAGTACATAATTTCAAAATGAACGACAAGAAACCCATCACTTTCAGTATTAGATGTTCCGACTATTCTAATGTATTTAACTGCAGTTTTAGGGAAACTTAAATGCTGCCAAGATCTGCAAGAGTATTTAGTGTAGTCAACTATTTTTATCCAATTTTCTTGATCTATAGAGACCTCGATGTAATAGGAGTACGATCTGAAATACACAATTGATTATACAAATTCGCTGTATTCATTTTAATTTATCAGTGTGCTAATTTTCCATGTTTAGGTACCTGGAGTCTTTATCCCATAGTAACATTTTGATATGATTCACAATGCATTGATATCCTAGTTGAATCACTATTCCAGGATTATTCAGAGATTTTGATATTGAATGGTAGATGTACCCAGCCTTAGCATCGTATTTCAAATCCACGACATTTTCACTAAATAGATTCGATGAATCTTTTCCTTTTCCTGTCAGCAACAACGCCCCCATGTTTTTAGTTGCCATATTTCGATTGATCCCTGTAAAAATAAGTTTGCTGAACTCTTAAAAAAATCTGAAAATTATGGCAAACTTACATAGACGGCCACGATGTTGTTTTTTTGATTCTTGACTCTGCTTTAATTGACCTTCGATTACATTTAAAATGGTATCCGATGATATCAAGCCTGTTGGTTTGACAGTCAAAATCAAATCTTTCATGTCAATTAATGGATATCGAACACAATTCATTAGTTTCATTCGATGTTCCATCGAGATATCATCGTTCACATGAATCCAACGACAAACAGCTTCGAATATATCGAGTTCCGGAGCAAAAAACGAATCCACTTTTAATAATTTTTCTAAGGAATCCTAACAAGATCAACGTCGTCGTTGTGATTATTTGAAACTTCATATCATGCACATGCATTAAATTGCATACCAAGGACAACCGAAGAAATGAATCTTTTCTGAGAATTTGTGTAACGTTATTTTCGATAAAGGAAATTGACTTTTCCAGTAAAAGTTTAAAATCATGAATTCTTGCAACGTCGTACACCAAACAGCAATTCTTCACGGATAACTTTTCTATCAAATATGACGTAATGCCCAGTTCTAACTTGATACCATATTTATGAGAAGCTATCAAGACCTCCAAGAGAGTATAAATCTGCAAACAAAACGCTGATATATTTACTAATACCCCTACATTTCATTCAAATCTATCGTAACGTTACTAACCGTTAACGTATTCAGCGTCATGGAACCGGTATAAATATATTCCAAAATAATTATGAATATATCAGCGGCACAGTCGGTAATTTCAATCTCGTCTTGCTTAGATTCGCGCATTCCGCCAAATAATAATGCTCTGTATAGATACATTGTTAAATATATAATTTTACCTTGTGAGACAATGCCAAACTGTGGTGAAAATAACTCACCTAAAATATTCGCATCGAGTAGCCAAAATGATTTTATGAGCGGAAAATTTATGTTTTTCGACTTTGAAAATTACATCGCTATAACAATCGTTGCACAATAGAGAGCCAATATCTTGGGAAAGATATTTCTGATGGTGGACACTTTCAATGATTCTATATTTTACTGATCTCTTTGTTGTATGATCACGTTGCGCACCGTCCATTTTGTTTCCGTTATCATAAGAACTTGCACAATGAACGCGAAATGAGCATTAAGTTATGGGTATTTAACTAAATAACCTATTTCAGGTGAGGATAAATTAACAGAATATGTACATACTCATTATTAAATCAATTTGGTACTGTTTACTCTCTAGAAAAGCAATAATATAAAGCATTTGCTGTCATCTTATGCTTACCTATCAAACCTTATGGTTCCAGATACAAGTCCATGAGCTGCAATTACATATGCCAGAGATGTAGTTGAGAATTTGTTGCCAAAACAATTGATACCACTGGCACTTGATGAAAATGACTAGAAAATAAAACTTTCACAAAAATCTCAAACAGCCAAACCCATGGCAAACACTCATCACAAAAATACCGTAAAAAGGTGAAACAATAGGTGTGGGTATTCTTTTCACATGTTCGGAGTATTCCTTTTACTACGAGTAAGATTTTTTGTGTTCTTTTCGAACGTGATCTCCTTTTGTTACTCTGTGCAGTGTTCTTTTCGCAACAAGGAGTATATTTCTTTTCAGAGATGCAAACCGGTATCGAAACCGTTTTGAATCCCGCTACCATACCGATCCTTTTGAGAGTCCATTCGAATCTACCAAACGCACAGCCATCATGCCAATCAAAATATTGAAGCTGCCGCACACTTCTCCTCACGCATATTTTAGATGCATGCGAACGCTCGTAATTCTGAGAATAATTATTACAGTGGGCACCGCTTAGTAGGGTTGTGGTTATTAGAATAACCCGCTTAATAGAATCGAAATTCGTTGGAACAGAACACTTTATCTTTTCATTATAATGCTCGCTTATAAGAATAGACCGCTTAGTGGAATTGAATTCCGTTGGTCTCGATGCGTTCCTATTAAGCGGTGCCCACTGTATTTTAATAAACTGAATTATAATACTCGTACTCAGAGTATTATAGGATTATTATTAATATTTTTGACATTAATCAAGTTATCCCTACCAACTAATATCAACAAATAGTATTTTTTTGAATTTATACCTTACTTTATTACGAGTTATACCTTATACATAATATAAAATAAAACAAGGATAAATCACCCAAAATTTGTCCCGATAACATATAAATTTTAAGACAGTTTCTTCTACGAAATTTTGATAACAAGTGAAAACTTAGCCGACGAGGCGATGACCCTTCAACGTATGGACAGCTGAAATTGAATGTACTGTGAGGCAGATTCTACACTATCAGCAGGAGGTTGCGATGTGAAAAAAACAAGTCTCCATTGCGTAGAAACAATACTTACGAAGCGAGAAGAACATGTTACGCAAGCATATATTTCTATAAGTAATAAAATGTCTCACCAACATTTCAAAACATCTTTATTTTAATTTTATAAAAATTAATACAATTTGTTGTTCTTTTTAACTCAAATAAATTTTTAACATTTTTAAAACGAGTTTTTCAACGGAGCACTTGATAATGGATCGAGATTTTTCTCTCTTACAGCGGGAGAGTTTTTTAGCCCAGTCTGAATACCACTGGGCATGTGTGTATAGTATGTGATAGTTAGAGTATGTTTTATATAACTTTTGGTTTATTTGTTTTGGTGAAATAAAGCTTTTTGTACTTCGGCATATTTGTGTTTTCATTGCAAGTAATTATTATTACGCAAATATGGAGTGATTATTAATAAGTAATAACCCGATGGAATCATCTTCATCAGTAAATTTGTCAACATGAGTTTCTTCAGTCTGAGCCGGACATTCGAAATGAATCATATCAAACTTAAAAAAAATAAAAATTTTCTATTACTTAAACTGGCTTAATACGCGATACATACTAAAGAAATAATGTACTTACATTACCAGTAGTACTGTGAATGCCTATAATACGAATAAAAACGACTGGTCTTCTTCTAAAACGCAAAGTTTGCCATGATGAACCCTGTTTAACTTCGTTAACCGACTCCCAAATTATCTTGTTAACAGATACTCTGACAATATATTTGTAAACTTCACCGGGCACCCCTTCCAACAGAAATCTTTAAAAATTAATTACAGTTTGATACATATTACAAGTTTCAGACTCGAACCGTAAACGATTTCGATGTTTACCTCATAGAATCCAACAAGTAAGGTTGTCCTAGCTGGATTAAAATGCCGCCGCCGCCATCAGTTAAACCATAACGCGCTAAATCTTCATTGCCTCGTTGTACAATTGCACCAAAATCACAAGTAGCAATATTACATTTAGGAACTGAAAAAAAATTCCAGTAGGTAATCATAAAATGCGCCACTATTTCGATTCATTTTCTAACATGGCTCACCAATTAGGCCATCCTCTATACATTGTATTTCATTCGAGTACATAATTTCAAAATGAACGACAAGACACCCATCACTTTCAGTATGATATGTTCCGACTATTCTAATGTATTTAACTGCAATTTTAGGGAAACTTAAATGCTGCCAAGATCTGCAAGAGTATTTAGTGTGGTCAACTATTTTTATCCAATTTTCTTCATCTATAGAGACCTCGATGTAATAGGAGTACGATCTGAAATACACAATTGATTATACAAATTCGCTGTATTCATTTTAATTTATCAGTGCGCTAATTTTCCACGTTTAGGTACCTGGAGTCTTTATCCCATAGTAACATTTTGATATGATTCACAAAGCATTGATTTCCTAGTTGAATCACTATTCCAGGATTATTCAGAGATTGTGATATTGAATGGTAGATGTACCCAGTGTATTCATCGTATTTCAAATCCTTGACATTTTCACTAAATAGATTCGATGAATCTATTCCTTCCCCTGTCAGCAACAACGCCCCCATGTTTTTAGTCGCCATATTTTGATCAATCACTGTAAAAAAACAAGTTTGTTGAACTCTTACAACTTTGCCTGGTCCAAGTAAAAATCTGAAAATTATGGCAAACTTACATAGACGGCCACGATGTTTTTTTGATTCTTGACTCTGCTTTATTTGACCTTCGATTACATTTAAAATGGTATCCGATGATATCACGCCTGTTGGTTTGACAGTCAGAATCAAATCTTTCATGTCAATTATTGAATATCGAACACAATTCAGTAGTTTCGTTCGATGTTCCATCGAGATATCATCGTTCACATGAATCCAGCAACGAACAGCTTCGAATATATCGAGCTCCGGAGCAAAAAGCGTATCCATTTTTAATAATTTTTCTACAGAATCCTAACAAGATCAACGTCGTCATTGTGATTACTTGAAACTTCGTATCATAAACATGCATTAAATTGCATACCAAAGACAACCGAAGAAATGAATCATTTCTGAGAATTTGTGTAACGTTATTTTCGATAAAGGAAATTGACTTTTCCAGTAAAAGTTTAAAATCATAAATTCTTGCAACATCGTACACCAAACAGCTATTCTCCACGGATAACTTTTCTATCAAATATGACGTAATGCTTTCTTCTAACTTATTGATACCGTACTTACGAGAAGCTATCAAGACATCCAAGATAGTATAATGCTGCGAACAAAACGCTGATATATTTACTAATACCACTAAATTTCATTCAAATCTATCGTTATTAACTGTTAACTTATTCAGCGTCATGAAACCGGTATAAATGTATTCCAAAATAATTCTGAATATATCAGCGGCACAGTCGGTAATTTCAATCTCGTCTTGCTTAGATTCGCGCATTCCGCCAAATAATAATGCTCTGTATAGATAAATTGTTAAATATATAATTTTACCTTGTGAGACAATGCCAAACTGTGGTGAAAATAACTCACCTAAAATATTCGCATCGAGTAGCCAAAATGATTTTGTGAGCGGAAAATTTATGATTTTCGACTTTGAAAATTACATCGCTATAACAGTCGTTGCACAATAGAGAGCCAATATCTTGGGAAAGATATTTCTGATGGTGGATACTTTCAATGATTCTATATTTTACTGATCTCTTTGTTGTATGATCACGTTGCGCACCGTCCATTTTGTTTCCGTTATCATAAGAACTTGCACAATGAACGCGAAATGAGCATTAAGTTATGGGTATTTAACTGAATAACCTATTTCAGGTGAGGATAAATTAACAGAATATGTAAATACTCATGATTTAATCAAGTTTGTACTGTTTATTCTCTTGAAAAGCAATAATATAAAGCATTTACTGTCATCTTATGCTCACCTATCAAACCTTGTTATGATTCCAGATACAAGTCCATGAACCGCAGAACCGCAATAATACCTATGCCAAATATGTAGTTGAGAAATCGTTGCCAAAACAATTGATACCACTGGCACTTGATGAAAATTACTAGAAAATAAGAACTATGTCAAAAATCTCAAACAGTCAAAACCATGGCAAACACTCATCACAAGAATAGCGTAAAAAGATGAAACCACCACGACGTGACGACATATAGTATTTCCCACTTGAGAAAGGACTGAAACACTTCTGCAAAACTCGCAAGTTTAACATTACGCAGCCAAGTATTTT
>QBDW01005941.1:0-24118 GCA_003261595.1 Maconellicoccus hirsutus | reverse complement strand
TTCATTTTTGTAATCGGATTGATATTTCACAGGTAATGCTCGAAAGCAAAGTTGCAATAACATCTAAGATACAAATTTCTTCTAGTCGTGGTTGAGAACCACTGAACCGGTTGCAAAAATTTTTTTTTCATCATCACCACACTGGGGCGTAGTGTTCGATTCCAACATAATAACATACCCTTTCCGTTTAAATTTCTCGAGAAAAAACACGTTTTGTGGTCTGTGGGACACCCTGTATGTAGTCCAAAAATTGTTGACTCCCTCGTAGAATGTGCCTCACAGAAGAAGTATATAACCGGTGGATTTTTTTCGCTATCACCCCCCAATCAAAAATAAAAGGTACCGTGTGGGACTTCTGCGACACACTGTATAAAATTAATAAAATGATAAAATAATTACAGCCGTTGCAACTCGAGTAGATGAATCGATTAATTAATGGAGTCAATTCAAATCGATTTGATCGACTGGAACTAATTTGTATATCAAAACAACAAAAATTCAACTTGATGCTTGGTCAAGACAGTTTCCATGATTTTATGGCTAGATGAAGTTTTAGATGACTCATCATTGTTATGGAGACTTAAATTCGGAGGGAGGCTCCCTCCCATGAAACTTGTGATAATTTCATAATATTCCACGTGATTTCAAATTCACACCAATGGAACACCAAAAGGAAAATAAAGACAAATTAACGATAAAAAAATCCTACAAAAACGATCAACTTCCTAACACACGTAGTACAACATGCAAATGAAAAACAGCAAAGCTAAAGCACGATCCAATCGACTTTTAGTTCCCTATCGCATACCTCTTCTACACGAAATCACCTCCACGAGAAAAAGGAAATAGAAAAGCGACAAAATGAAAATTTCCAAAACATGTCCCCATCTGGGAACCATTTAAACCCATCGAACTCATCAAATTGAATATTTCCTCCCTATTCGTAGTTCATCTACGGCATCATTTCCATTGTTTGATAGCACACCGAGCCGACACAGACTTTATAAAAATTTCATATACCGTAACAATGTCTCACCATGACATCGCAACGCAAATAATGAAAAATAAACAAAAAAATAATCAAATAATCAAATAAAAACTCCCCATAGTTTCCCATACACATGTACGTCGAAACGGTGCAAAAAAACGCGCAAAAACGCTAAACCGAATACAAAAATAACCTAACACGATAACCACGTATACTCGATACCTATAAAAATAACGTATCTCGACGAGATGAAAATATTTACACGCGAATTAAATTCGTAGTAACATTATTGCATTTCCATTGAAAAAAAAAGCGTCTCGTTGCATCGGTATTTTCGCCAAGAATATTAAATATTTTATAAAACAAATTCCACGCTACGAAATAAAACTGTAAACGAGCATTTAAAAGGAACTTGGCGATTTTTTTTTTCATTGTTATCTACAAATACAAAACTTCGCTCGAATTTACGTATCATTTTGTAGAACACAATGCTCGATCGTGTTAATACGAAATATCCATCGAGCAACGTCTTCTATTCTATTAAGAACGCGAGTAAATTTGATTAAAATGGCGATTTTAAATAAATTCAAACATGATGGAAGAAAATTTCGCTTTTCTCGTTGCTTTTATACACATTTAGGTATAATCACGAGCTTACGCTTGGTTGTATGCTTTGTCACCCGAACGTTGGTGTATTTTTTGCCAGAACAAATATTGCGAATGTTGATCGTCGAGTGGAATAGTTTTTGCCTTAAATTTAAAGCATTTTGTATTCAGATCAGATTAAAAGTCATAAACGTTGCTACGAAAGGGACAAAAATTTCAACTTTATTATCATGTAAATGATTGCAACGCTTAAAAAAAAACGTAATATCGCGAAACATGGGAACGGTTTCGTGAAAAACTTAGATGCCGTTGAAACATAATAGATATACGAATGATAATAAAAAAATACCACCGCAACGTGAATTCCAGCCGGGTATGAAAACTTTTTGAAACACTCGTGTCAAGCTTTACACATCAAGGAGCAGTCTGGGTTTAAATCATTTATTAAATGACTATATTTTAATCACCGTCTAATGCCATTTCCAACATTACTTCGGGTTTATATTGAAAACGATACAAGTGCTTGTTTTTGTTTTAAATTTCATCCATCGGTGTAAACGAACTGTCGAGAAAACGAAATTATACGAAATAACGCGATTAAAAGTTCTAATTTGTTATGTATTAAATAAGCAAAACGACTTCGCTTATCTTAAGGCGCTAATTTATGACTGCTTTAAACAAAGAAACATCGTATAACTTTTCGTTGAATTAATTTATTAAGTTAAATTTCTTCAGAGTATTTTTTCATCGCGAGTTCAACGTAAATGATTTTTCTCCCTCTTGAAAATCTTTATTGATGAAAAAAACTACATAAAAATGTTACTCATCACCTTTAATTTTATTACATTAAAAGCTTCTTTTTTTCTTGTTTTTATTGAAAAATTCGCTCGTTTAATCATCGCGCAAACGACGAAGCCGCCATTAATTTTTTGTTAATGTTGCAAAATTAAAAGTAAACTGAGTTTCGATTTGTTTACAATGTTTACGCGTTATTTTCTCGTTCATTTTTATACTTTTTTTGCGCGCCACAAGCAACGCTGATAAGGTTGACGTTTGTATAAGGCAACGTGAAAAAACACCAATTGGCATGTTTCGGTCGAAAACAAATTTAAAAACATTATCACACCGAAGGTAACGCTTTTTTATGTTGTAACATTTCCCATAGAAATACAAACCAAATTACATCCAAGTTATCAAACTGCGATGTTTTCTGTAAGCATTTTTTTAGACTTATTTTACGAGGCTAATTCGTATACGTGACTTTTTGCGGAGATAATCACCGTCGTTATTTTTTATGCAATGGTGCATTCTTTGGTGAGAAATTTTAATAGGTGTCTGAATTATTTCTTATAAAAAAGCACTTCTTTTTTTCTTTCAACATAAGAATCTCTTGAAGGGTTAATTTTCGATTAGTTTAAGTCTGAGATTCTTGAAAAACACCAAAAAACTAACAAATATCTGAATTTTTGAATACTCAAATCGATTTTCAAATTTATTCTTATTCTTTGATTTTTATCAATTTTTTTTAATCCATTGTAGCAATTTCGTCGTTTCTAAGATTTTTGAAAAGAGATCAAAAAACTGAAAAATACCCAAATTTTTGAGTACTGAAATTTATTTTCAAATTCACGCTTCTTTTCAATTTTTATCAATTTTTTTCGGATTTAAAAATTCGCCAAAAATCGAAAAATAAATTCTACTAATTACAAATTTACCGTTGAGCTTTTTCGATCAATTTTTTTTCAAAAATCAGATAATTTTGCAAATCAGAAATCAACATGTAAGGCAATACAACGCTCCAACTCAAAAATGCAAAATTTTATATACTTCACCTGTAATAAATTTCAATACGGATTAAATTTAAACCAGCCTTTTTTACCGCAAAATTATTACCCGAGATAAAAGAGAGGTAGAGATTAACCGGATTAATACTCTCAATATGGAGGAGGACATAAGAGGAGGAAAAGCCATATAACACGTACTAATCTCCAACTAGACCTTTTTTCACGTCGAAATTAAAATGTCAAATGTCAATTCAACTTCGCCTCGCGGGAAGCGCTAGACGAGTATTTTTCGTCGACATACCAAAATTGATAAACTTTGCGAAACGGCGAAAGCTCACAAAAGAACATCTCAAGGGTCAACGTTGTAACTAATTGGAGGTAGAAAAAAGGTCGAATTCACGTCCTAATAAAGCTAACTTATTACGTTGAAATTGTCGAATCATCTCTCGGCTCGAGAAATACTCAAGCGTGAAATTTCTCACTCAAAATTTCTGGTCGATTTTACCACAGTATAAAAAGCATTTCTACAGATAAAATTCTTCAGCATTAAAATTCAACAAAAAAAATGGGATTTCTTTCGCCGCAAAAACTAAACATTTGGCGAGTACTGTGAAATATTTCGTACCAAGTGGAAATATACGGTAAAAATGCTTTTAAAAGATTATTACCACTCGAATAATGCATCAAAGCACATATCCATCAAATGTATTGAAAAGCCTCAAATACACTGGGATATAAGTAAATCACTAAAAAACAGAATTACATTTTCGCAAAGGTTCAAAATGCGGCGGCGTTTGAACAGCGTAAAAAAATAGTCGTGGTATGTTTTCAAGGATATATCATATTTACGACAACTCGTTTATTATTTCTTCGACTGCCTCGTTGTTGATTTATATTTCAAAATGTTCGTAGGAATTCGAAAAAAATTCGAATTACGTTAAACGTCGGCGAAAAAAACATCAACGAAACTTTGCCAGCAGATCAGATAATGTGAAATTTTTACTTTCTTTTTTGTGACCATGTCGTACATAAATTTTTAACAATTTCCAACTGATTTTAAACTTTGTTCTTTATTACGTTGTAATCTTGTTAGCGAATTTCTCTTGATGAACAAGGGAAAAAATTTTCCAAACGAATTTCACGAATAATTTACCACAGTAGTAAAACTACATAGGACGTAATAATTTACGCGAAACGTTTTATCCGTCGCACAATGACGACCGAGGAAAAAGAAACGAAAAATAAACGAAATTTTAAACTCGACAAAATTACGAACGTCAAATCAAATATTTTTTGCATCATTAATATGGCGAGCTTTCTAGCATGCAACGAAATTTTATATGCAAAAGGATACTCTTAGTTATGACATAATGACTCGGTCATTACTCAGCTTTACTATTTCCGGCAATATTTTTTCATTACCATTATCAAAAAGTAAGCTTAATAAAATAGTAAGCTTGAAAAATTAACCTCGTGCTAGCCGGAAAGTCGACCCTTTAACGTTTACCATCACAAGCGAGTATTCCTTATCATTGTGTTCTCTACACGACGAAAAATTCAGATTCGTCGTTTTTACCGCAGCATGAAAATTCCGAGGGTGTCTCGCTGTACTATTTCTCGTATTAAACTTCATGTAACAGATAAGCTTTTTACTTGTGAAGAATACTAAACTATAAGTTTTCTTCGATACCGCGAATTTTTTTTAAAAAACTTCAAACGTTCACCTTGCTCATCTTGCCATTTTATAATATAAATGGAAAGAAAAGCTTAAATCACGTTTAGTACAGTAGATAAATTCTCATTATAAATTATAATACACAAGTTCAGAAATATCACCAGAAAACCCCCAATTTTAAAATTTTCACGCCACAAAGTATTTAGATTTTTATCGCATTACGAAATCTCGAAATATAAATTCGATGGAAATCTCGCACCATCGAGCACGCGCCTACAAAAATTACCAACTTCTTAGCACATAAATTCGAAACCATGTTAAGCTATAAAATTAATATTACGACATTAATGATATCGGCATTATAGACGGAAACTTTCTGTCTCATTCATAACGTAAAACTTCTTTTCACCAATTTCTCTCGTAAGTTTTAATCATCCGAGGCTCTAATCGTTCAACGAACTCAATTTCGCAATGATAATTCACCGACGAAAATCTTTTCTCACTCCCAAAATCTACCTAAGTCGAAAACATTATAGTATTTAAAAAAGGATTAAATCACCTTATTCAGTCGTTCTATAGCACTGGAAAATGAATTTTATCATATTTTAATTAGATAAACTTGTCGCCCGAAAGAATGAACAACGCGTTTTGTGTACCAGAGTTAACGCCTGTCAACGTAACGTTGCAACCTATGATACGCGGTTTTGCATACGTTCCTATTCGAACGCTTAATATGGTAATTGATCATTTTCATATCGTTATTTTTGTCGATTTCGTTTTGTGATTTGAAAAATAGCACTTTTTCGGCCGAATTGCGTGACACCGCGATGAATTATTTTACTAGGGTCATTAATTATCGAAATTAATCCCAGAAGTCGAGCTCGTTTCGGGGTTTAGATTTTCGTTTTTTTTTTATTCGACGAGGACAGTTTTCGTTTCGCATTCGAAACAGAACGAAATCATAATTAGTTGTAATGAGTAAATATCAATCGAATCTATACAAATAATAATGTTTTGCACAAAAAGTTGTACAATATAGTTAAACTACCGAAAATTTGGTTAAAATTGCAAAAAATTCAAAACGTTGTTGAAATAGCTTAGAATCGATCAAACTTTGTTTAAAACTGCTTGCAACTGCGCAAAACTGTCAAACTGTTCTTAAAATTGTTCAAAGTTGTTCAATATTCGCTCAAAATTGCATAAAAGCTGATAAAATGTTGTTAAATTTTTTTAGAATTGACCAAAATTTGTTTAAAATTGCTACAAAGTGCACAAAGTTGTCAAAATGTTGAATTCGATTTAAGTTAATTAATATTTGCTCGAAACTGCACAAAAGTTGTGCAAAACGATTAAATCAACGAAAAATTTAGTTTAAGTTGCTTGAAAGTGCAAGAGTTGCCAAAATGTTGTTAAAAGTGTTCAAAGTTGTTCAAAATACGCTCAAAATTGCGCAAAACGAGTAAATTAATGAAAAATTTGTGTTTGAAATGAGTGAAAATTTGTTTAAAATTGCTTGAAAACACAAAATTTTCAAAGTTTTAAAATTATTTAATTTGCAAAACTTTTGTGCAATTTTGGACAAATACTGAACAATTTAAATCAATTTTAATATTTTCTGCAATTTAAAGCAATTTTAAATGAGTTTTCACCAATTCCAAACTATTTTAACAACATTTTGCTAGTTTTTTGCAATTTTTACCAAATTTTTCATTAATGAAATCGTTCTGGAAATTTTTGTGCAATTTTGAGCAAATATTAATCAACGTTAATCAATTGTAACAACATTTTAACGGTTTTTATGTAATTTTCAGCAAATATCAAACAGTTTCGAATAATTTTTCAATCTTAAAAAAATACCTTTTGTACAACTTATACAATTTTGAGCAAATACTGAATGACCTTGACCAATTTTGTATAATTTTAAGCAATTTTAATCAATTCAAACGAAATTTTCATGGTTTTTAAGAACTTTTAATCACATTTTTCATGAAATTTGAGCTTCTTGTCATAATTTTATTGAATTTTAAGCCAATATATTATGATTTAAAAGAATTTCCAAGGATGGAAGACGGGTTGAGCGATGTTTTTGAAAAATAATGATAAATCGTTATCTATGATCAGGGGTTGAGGTTTGGGCTGAGCGTCAAAAGCGTTGGAGAATATTAAAAAGTGACCGGATCCATGGCAGCAAAAACCCAGAACAAACCCCTGCCAGAAATATCGATAAAACAATACAAAGTATTTGAATTTTTTAAATACAAAGTGCTCGAAAATTTTTATAGATTGGTTAATATCGTAAATTTTGACCAAACCAACTCCAGTAACATCAAACAGCGGTTATTGTAGTTAATGAAATGAACATTATATGTTGTACTCCAACTGAATATCATAGTTGAGTTCATCATTTTGAAATAATTACAGAAAAGTATCATGTAACGCTGTAACATTTGTTTCCCAACATCAAACCAAAACTTCACCGATAGCTATGTATATGTACTGAACAGATCTCACTCATTTCATTCAACATTGTAAAGCTCGCATTAACATTTAGGAACCAACGCTATTTGCCGCAGTAACATTTGGTTCACAAGATACTTTAATTTCACTGTGATTTATCGTTGGAGCAATATGTTCATCAGGTGCATTACATGCATGTCGTTTGAAACCACCTGTGCGTTTTCGACGAGTATTCGCCAATTGCAACTAAACACGAACACAATTGGTTTATCAAGGTACAAACGTCGTCGTTGTGTAAAGAAGGCAAGCATATGCATTAAACAGGTAAACGTCATGAAAATTTTCTCGCCCATTTCGACCGCCGAAGAACTCGACGACGAGAAAATTCATCCGTGATTAATTGATAAAATACACCCGAGAAATTCGACGCGACGAAAACGATAAGCTTGTTTAAGGAAACACCTCGAATAAATATTACAATTGATAACCACGTTGAGAATACATTTCGAAATGAAATTACCATTGATTATGTTTACACGTATTATCCTCTGTTTTGAAATTCACCGCGACGCGATGTACGAGCGAATTTAATAGTGAAATTTCTTCGTACGAGCTATTACCATAGAATACAGCTTCGAAGCGTTGTGAAACGCTTTTGCTTATTCTTAACAAGTTCGAAATTAGAATTCAATAATCGAATATTTTAAAAGAGAACAAGTTCGAACCGTTTATCAAAATGATTAAAAAGTACAAAATACCTAGTACCTACAAAGGTGATTCTACTTCGAGAGAAATTCTTCGCTAGTAACACGTGTATTATAACGTCACCACTATTCATTAACCATCACGTCGTAAATGATCGATGCATAAGGGTACATCGTATTTGGGCGAATTTAAAATTACCAATAACTTTATTCTTTAGTACGACGCGACGTAAGGTTACTCTGATGAAAGCTCGCTACCAACGTTCGTATGAATTTTTAAAACGTCGAAAGTTCATTTTAATCAATTTTAATGCTAGTAAATTGATTGTTTGGTAAATCAGCATACATCTTTTGGCTTTAGGTTATCATCACATCAAATGTACATACTTTGCAAGAATAACGTATCATGATAGGTAACTTTCCGTCACCCCGAAGCCAAACACGAACTAACTTTTCTGCAAAACAAAACTCGAAGCATTTTATTGTCTCAAACGAAAAAGATACAGGGAGAAGAAAACTACGCGAAGTTTGCATGTTCTCAGACTTGGCGTTACCATATTGATTTTATTATAAACCCCTAACCCGTTATAAGGCGGCAATTTATCGACAGAATAAATTGGACGAGGCGAGACTTTCCCATACTATTATTTCTTTGGAAATGAATCAATCTCCTTTATACGTACGATGATACTTATATGAGATTTCACCATTACACCTTTTTTTTTACCCAATTTTAAAAACGCAGCGGAAAATGTGTAATAGTGCTTAAAGGGTTGTTCAAAAATCAAAGGGTACCGTCGTCGTAATCATCGCAAATATTCTGTTTTCTCTTCGGCGTAATTTTTTTCCCGTCGATGTATCGTGTACCTATATTGTACAAGGTATTCTCGATGACGTGGTCAAAAGAATACCCCTTGTGACTGGTATATTGTCTTTTTTGTGTTTGGTTTCTTTGTTTCAAGTATACTCGAGGGATTGATGTATTTGACGGGTATGTTTGAAGAGTTTTTTGCGCCTCGTTCGTCTTAATCTTATAACGCCTCCACGATGATATTTCCTGGTTTATTTT
The DNA here is from genome assembly GCA_003261595.1 of Maconellicoccus hirsutus. Taxonomy (NCBI): domain Eukaryota; kingdom Metazoa; phylum Arthropoda; class Insecta; order Hemiptera; family Pseudococcidae; genus Maconellicoccus; species Maconellicoccus hirsutus. The sequence continues at coordinate 14,835 of QBDW01005941.1, read as the reverse complement.
CGACGATATCCGCAAAGAAATGTCTCGAGTTTATTTCGGGAATTTCTACGTAGTTTTATGTTTGTATTGATAACACGTTTGCGGATTTACCAAATAAATGCTGCAAAGACTTTTTTTTCGATTTTTTGATTAAGGAATTTTTTCGCGTTGGACATGTCGAAATTTCGTTTGCTTGATGGATATAAGATGAAATTTTCAGAGTTTCATATTGTAGAAAATACATATCGCATCACATAATATTATTTAATTAAAACGGGACTATGGGTATAGCGGGTTGCATAACCAATTTTTGCAGGAAAATCACTAAAATCCGTATAACTGCTCGGTAAAATGAAAATTGTGGAATATCGCTCAGTAAGACGAACGCTGGCTCTGCGTCTTTTGTTTTTTCATGTTTCAGCAGCAATGTCTGATTCACGTTCTTCCTCAGCGAGACCGAGTACGCGTAAACGTAGTCGGCTTCGTGGAATCGATCCGGAATCAGGTCGTGACAACGTGGACTCGGATGTCTTACGAATATTACCAGATAACAACGATCCGGAATAAAGTAGTGCATGATCGAAAATTGTCAATTTGTTGGCGCTCCTAAAAATCTGGAAGGTCATTATTCTGGAATTCATGAAATCGAAATTGTTAAAAATAAATTGTCCTTTGACAATGCCACTGTGTTCAAAGTAAACAACATAATGATATTCCTAGCTCAGTTCAAATTTTTATTTATTTTTTGTTTCCTTTCTGTTCACATTTCCTCACATAACAATTGCAGTATTATTCCTCTATTGGAAATTGATGGAGAAATAAGACAGGAAATAAATTGATAATCGTGTGAATTTTTTCTCTTTTTTTGTGCACTAACCTGTATTGGTAAGTTATAACATATTTTTAGAATTGGAAAAATGATTCAGAAAAAAGGGAAAACTGTAGATTTGTTTTTCATTTTGGACGAAAATCAAAATACGAGTATTATTACTGTCATCGGTCTGGTCAATTCACAAATAGAAGCACTGGAAAGCGATTCCTAAAACTTCAAGGCTCCAGTAAATTTGGTTCTTATTGTCCTGCAAAGATCTCAGTTAGAATATCAGAATGTGGAGAACTTGATGTCACATTCGTCTCTACACACGTTGGTCATGATCATGAGCAAATTACGATTATATGATTATTGACAAGAAATTTAATCATCAGGACATAGGTGGTTGTTGACGAAAAAGTGAGGGGAAGTGTAAACACATTTCTATTGGTCGGAGTAAAATTCCGATTCCCTATCCCTAACGACTAATACACTTTTCCCAGTAACTTGCCAGCAAATGCTAGCAACAGTGGTAGTGATAACAATTTCAAAATCATACTAGTTTTTTGCTAGGAACGTTTACCAGCTCGATTGTCAATTGGGATTTGGATAAAGCAGAGAAATGTGGTCTTAATATTGAAATCATTAATTCCACCACTAATCGAATAAATTTCAATTTTTCAATTTATAAAAATCGATGAGCGAATTACCGAAGTGTTACACCGTAATGAGCCTTCCAATAGGCTACTTGGACTACAAAATTATCTGAAATTCGTCTGGATTTATTTGAAATCAAATTTCATCATTTTGAAAGAGATGACTGTCGGATTACTGAAATTCGTTCAAATCTCGTTTAAAATAGCACACATCACAACACATCTAGATCTCCTACATTGACTCAAGCTTAAACAGTTTTCAATTAAATTTCCACCATTTCCTCAAAGTCCACCTTAAATTCCACCGAATTGAAGACACTAAACACGGAAGAACGTTCTTTCACAAAGATTTACAAACAAAAATATCATCTCGTTTGCCATTCAAACGACTGGTATTTCCAAGCAGAAGCATTATTCAGAGCTCAAAATCGAGCATTCTTGCAAATAACCCGACATAATTACTTCATCTTTGTCACGTACCAATCTAATGATGCGCGATTAAACGCTCTTCTAACCACATCATTACCACATTTCCTCAATTTAAACCCTCATAATTTGATTCGCGTACAAACACGAATCTCTGGCATCGGTCGTCAATCCGGTATAAATCAATTAAACAGGTACCCGAAAGAGAAAAATTATCGAGAAAAAAGCGCACCGAGACGAGAAACGGAAACTAATAAGCATCGCAGATACACTACGAGAAAACGAAAAGTATAAAATCGTGACGAAAATTCCAACTAAAAGCGGGCCATTTTGCTCGACAGTCTTAGTTTTAGAGTGGCGAATACGTGACGTTTCAAAAGCATTACGATATCTTCACTTTATTCGTTTCGTCTACGTTAATCGTGAAGTAAAAAAGATATGATTTTTTTCAACTATGACAATTAAAAGGTCAACAGGTGCAATATGTTGGTCCTCAAAAACTCGATATATTTTTGGTAAATATGAATACGTCGAATATATTTCACAAATGTATCTCCGACGGTTTTGGATTTTCACATGAACGACAGACTTTCAAGACTCGAACCTCGTTGACCTCGATTCAAAGCAAAAGTTGAACAGATCACTTGAACGTGAAGAGTTATTGAAAAGATATTCAACCCTTCTTTAATACATAACGTGTATATATGTAGTATCATGTTAAAATACCTTATTTCCAAATTATAATCGACAATAACAAAATCGATTTGACGCTGAAATTCATCAGCCTTCTGGGCGAATAATAGATTAATCAAAATAGCGATTCTTGTGTATATACAAACACGTCATATTGTTCCGACAAAGGTTGACTTTTTATCTTAACGCTTCGCGTATCGGTTTGTGGAACCGGCGAAACGAAATTTTCACTCCATATAGCACATCAACTCGCAACAAACTCCTGCTTCGTATACCTATCAAGCCAGCTTGTACCTAGCTACCTACACAATGTAACCACAATCGTAAACACGAATTTCATCTAAGATAATTACATTTTTAACTTTATGCACACGCGTTATAAACGAATGCCACGCGGTTCCGCATGCACTTCGCTGGTGAATTTTAGCATTTTCTATGCATTTAAGTCTAAAATACGAAACAGGCTTCCAAAGGAGGTACCGTTAAAATGTCGCTCAGCCTGAGTAGCTCTTTCATCTGAAAGAAATAAGCGCGCACGAAGGCTACTTGAATTTCTAATTTCTTCGCGAAAGAACAACTTTAATTAAATTTCGTATCGCGAAATTACTCCTCTAACTTTTTCGAACCCAGCGACGACGGCAGCTCGGCGCGTGAAAGCTTTTAGAGACAATACTTCCACCTTACACCTTCACTTTGCCTAAATCCGCGTAAACATATTCCATAGAAGATACGTGTTAATACTCCTAATCTAAATCTTACCATATTCGTGTCTAAAATCAGACGCAAAGAAATCGAATACTGACTGTCGCATTCGCGTCGATAAATGTTTTACACTTAAACGGCGCACTTTAACAATCACAGTGCCAACTTTACAGCATAATTGAGATAAACGATGCTTATTTCAGAGCACACGCACACTAATCACCAACTTTTCACGTTGAAACGAGAAATAGACTAGAGAATTTCAACATTCTACGTTCACAGTAAATATTCGAGTACTTGAAACTTTCAGTAAAATCGAGAAAAGAAATTCTGTAAGACGAGAAATAGACGTGGAATTTTACAATTTTCAAATTAGTTGAAAATTTTCCATAAGTTTGTTTCACCTAAAGAACTCGACAAAATTTACAAAACTACTCTGAATGATCCTTATTTCCGGGTCATCTTTAAATTTCCACATTACTTCCTGAAGGAAAATCTCCAACCCTACGTTACCATCTCAAGACAGCATACTCATTCGTTCAGTGAATATCACCGTGAAAACGACCACTTAAAGCATTCCGTAACTGAAAAGTCTCACGAACTTACAAACCATTAAATCGTCGACTTATTAAGATTTTACCGCACCGCAGCACCAATTAACCTCTCGCGAGTTAATACCCCGAAACATCCAAATATTGCTCATACGCCCAAACACCCCCATTTCAAACTAATTACTTGTAAGGTCGAGCCGATATTATCTTGTATACAGTCACATATTCATAAACTTTAATGAAGCTATTACACGTGCGAAAACAGTGTAACCAAGGAAAAAAACGCAACATGTACAAAAATATCTCCCATTCAAGTACACATATCGGCCTTTCGAACACGTACGAAATTCAATCCATATTATCGCGTACTATTAAATTTGACACGTTCGTTGATTGAAATTCGACTCTGATAGCCTTTAGATCAGTTAAACCAATCACTTCGCTCGGACCGCTTTCAATTTTCTTTTCAATTCGTTTCTTCGTCGTAAATGCTGCTATCGTTAGCTTTTGTTCCGCGTATCATCACCAAGGGTAGATAACTTTACGATCGGGTTACCATTTTTACATTTATCTTCGCCGGGGAATTGACATTTGTACTCGTACGTTAATTGTTAACACGACCGAGAATTAAGTCAATTTGAGAATTTTTTGGGTATTTTTTATTATTTGATGGATTTATAATATAATTTATGATTTTTATGAATATGGAGAAATTTTTAAGAGAATCTTGCATCAAAAGGTCAATGTCATATCAAAAATCTGCAAGAAATCAGAACAAACAAAACTCAACTTCAGTGTTGGCATATCCAAGAAGCGCGGCTTTCCATCCAGAACCATAAAGTATCTCTTCCCCCTTCCCACTTTATTTTGTACTCATATATAATATATATATATATGAGTACAAAAAAATATATTATTTATATATATTTTTTTAGCTAATAAGTGATAGCGAGTTTTTTACAATAACTAATTGAACACAATTTTTGCCCACAACTGCTGATCTCTGTGAACCTGTAATTATATCAATAGATTTTTTCAACAGAATGAATTGATGTATTAGTTATTTGAAACATTTTCATTTATAGATCTGATACAAGTGTTTTCTTAGGAATCATAGAAAACTCGTCTTTAGTATGAAAGTAAATTATTTCCGGAATACTTTAATTTTGTTGCCACAATTTTAATAAGGGTGTTAACCGACACATCTTCGTTTTACAGGTTATAGACAAATTAAAGACGCCTGGAGTATCATCATGACATGTTGTCCTGACCAGGGCCGGTTTTAGGATTGTTCGTTGGGGGGGGGTTTAGGTTCCAAAAATTATAAGTAATTTTTTTTTTTTAAGAAGAGATAACTAAAAGTGATGTTGTGTTTTAAATTAGGTAAAAATTACGAGTGGAGCTTGACCTCTGGGGGGGGGTTAACACCCCCCCCCCCCTTAAAACCGGCCCTGGTCCTGACATGTCTTTATGACAATGACGTTCATCATGTCATTAGACGTAAAATGTCACTCATAACCATGACACCTCACCATGATATGATCACATGTCACTCATGACTACAACACATCGTTCTGACAATGACCTTCACCATAACATGTCATTAGACATAACATTTCACTCATAGCCATGACACCTCACTATGACAATGTCTTATATAATATCATCACGAGTTACAACACGCCGCCACGATATGATAACATGTTACTCGTGATTATATGACACGTCATCATAACAATGACGTGGCATTTATACATGTTATGATGACATCACTACTTCTTCATTAGTTTTACCAAATTTTGGATATAACATAATGATAGGAGGAAATATTTCCATCAAGAGTATCCTGAGTGTTCGAAACGTTTAAGCAATATTTCACTTATTTCGTAACACATTTTTAAATTATTTTTTCACTACATTCATTAATTTTACTGAATTGTCACTTATGACCATGACACCTTACCGTGACAACGACGTGACGCTTTTTCTCGACTATTTTCGCGTTTGTGTGCCATAGCTAAGACATGAAAATGTCAAAAATCCATTTCCTTCAGAAATTATTGAAAAATTTTCATATGTACAAAAGCAATCGTTAAATCGACTGATTTACCCAATTCCATATTTTTACATCGAATGAAGCAAAACTTCAGTAGTAGGTGAAGGCATCTGAAATTTGCAAACACCACAAAATTTTTTCACATTCTCCGTTCAACTCTCACCTAACTTAATACAGAACGATTTTCATTTAAATAAATCAATTTTAGTGCAATATCCCAGAATATCCATTTATCGGGTAGATTTTCCGACGAATTGATTATACAACTAATTCAACGCTAAATCTCTACAAATGCCATTTACGCGTCTCTATATTGTAGAACACGACGATCCTCTATAGGTGAAAATTTTACGTACCATTGACAATTCCAAAAGATTATTTAGCTTTAACATATACGAAATAGGCAACGAGGCTTAATGTATATGTTCAATTGGCTCGTTCCTTTTACTTATTTCGTTTTTTCGCTTTATTTATACGAGCAAGGTTGGTAGACGGTGCTGAGAATCTAATTTATTTAATTTATTGCCGCGGAGAAATTACTTCGTAAACGAAAAATTATCGCTAGCTAGATGTCTTGATTAATGGCGTGTTTTTTCCCCCCTCTAAATATCCTTTCGACCAAGTCTACAAATACATTCGTATTTGACCGGCGAACATTTGCGTATGATACACGATATGAATTACAACAGCTTTTCGATTAGGAACGTAAATTTTATGGGGCTGTAGCGATAAAATACGTGAAAATCGCCTTAAAAAAAATTAAATGTAGTGGAAATGAAATACTATTTATATTGTGTTTTCGATGCGCCGTTGGTGGATTTAAAAAAAAATCCGTATTACTTAATAATCAAGTACTCGATGATTAGCTCGTAATTGGTGTATCGATTTGAGCATTTCGCTAAATACTAAGCCGATTAAAAAGAGCGATTTTACGCATGAAATTATCACAGGACTGGGGCGCGCTTTAGGCATAACAATGCGAAATTATAAGAAGATAATGAATATTTGCGACGCTGAAATATATACGACGTTTTCGAAATATAAATAAATCGTCGGTAAGGCGGAAAAAGTAAAAGGTATCGGATGCTGGTTGAGAGTTATTAAGAAAAATGGCCACTTGATCGTAGTTTTTCGTTTGAAAAGCAAGTTGAAAATAACGGCAGCATCATTGAAAAAAGTTTTTTTCTAAAAAAGGCTAAAAAGTTTTATCAGCTAAAAATGTAAGTACGTATTCTTTAGTTTTCGTATCATTAATGCGAAAAAAGAACTTTCTCAGTCGTGGTTCTCGTATACGAAAAAGGTAATACCTTTGTAAGGTATATTAAAATGTATATTCAAAATACCCTAACAAGTCTGCGTGTGAAATGCTTGGTAATATATGCCGAAAAGTTGAGTAATAATTTCAGCAATGAACAAAATTTAATGAATTACTGTGGGAGATATAATTCTCCATTAAATTTCAGATATTATTTGTAGATATTTAGCTACACCAAGTTTTATTCTTACCAAGCGAAATGTATACATAAGTATACAAGTTATATAAATTTTACGCTTTGTTTCGTTTGTCTTCAGATAAGAGATTTATAATGTATCAACATTCGCGACTATAAAACGTTTAATTTAACTATTCGAAATTGGAAAATTAGCTAAATTCAGAAATATTCATAAGTCAAACGAGGTTTGTTTTTCATCTTCGAAAAAGGCTTTTTTTGTTTTTAAATCGACTTTTACCGGGTTTTGTTTATTTTACTACTTTAACGATATAGTATTTTTATGTGCGAAAAATCAATTACCATAGTTTCTATACAAATTGTATTGTCGCCTTTGCTACAGATATCAACTTTGAACGAGTGTTAGCTCGATTGAGTTATTTGAACGTGTTTTTTTAAAAAAAAACTTTCCAACGCGTATTTATCGGCGATTCGGTGTGTGAAACGGACTCGTAATAGGTTGACGATTACGATGGTATGAATAATGTAAAAGATACGGTGAAATTTCCCAGTCCGAAGGTACAATTTTACTAATGTAATTTTGCAAAGAACGAAGCGATTTTTGTTACCTTGTCGCAACGAACCTATACGCAACGTAAATAATTAAATGTCACCATTTTTTCTCCACGGTGCCATTTGGCTGTGAAAGTTACTCGACGCATAGGAAAGGTATGAAAAACAGGTCGTATATTAAACGTTTGAAATATATTTATACGAATATCCCGCGAGAGAAAGGCCAACGAAATTCTATCAATAGTATCCTCCAATTACATCGAAAAGCTCTACGTAAAATGGTTCGCGTACTCGTATGACCCAAAATTCGATGGCTGGACGATAAGTGTTCTTGAAATGGAAATGACTTGTCGCAAAGCATCACAAGCCGAGTAACATTCAATCGTTTTGGAATTCGAATGTAATTTTCGGTCAAGACGCGTGTTTGTAAATGTTGATAAAAATATTGAATATGTTGTTGTCAAAGTATATTGAATTATTTTCAAGGTTCATTTCGTATTCTCCAAGCGATTTCTTCTAGAGTATTTGCGTTAAATAATTCAACTCATTTTGTATCGTTTAACAACGTAAAGTTCGATTTTTGCCTATCTCGCGTTTTCTATACGAAGGTTTTAAAGTTAAAATGCCGGAGTCCTGTGAATTGCTTGATAACAATGGCGACCTGCGATGTCCGATGTTGAAAGCCACCCCAAAACGTAGTTTTTCCAAACAATAGAGACCCCCCGAGATATTCACTTTCGATAGAATACTTCGTGTGTGGGGACAAGTTTGTCGAAATTTTTTCAATTCTTTGAGACGCGGTAGAATTGTTTTGTGTAAGAAGTTATCGGCGTAATAAATGAAATGTTTTTTTAGATTTTTTTCTTTTCACTTTACCAATGAAATTTTACTTCATTTTTGACACATGTGGAAATTTTTACTCGGATGGATTTTTTGCTACAGAGACTTCACTATTTTTTTAAACTAATTTCACTCTTCATTTTTTGCTGCTATTTAAGCCACAAAGCCCAAAATACATGGATTTTTGATTCAATTTGATCAAAAACTAATCAGTATGGTCTTTAGGGATCTCTTTGTTTGAAAGGGGTAATTTAGAGAGTGATTGTGTGAATTTAAAGAAGCAAAAGGATTCAAAAAGCGTTTAGTGGGATTTCTTTTTCAGAACCTCGAAAAATATCCTGCACTTCAGCTAATTTCAATACTCATAAAACCAGATTTCAAAGTATTCTACATTCAAAATTACAAACTGGTTGAAAATAATTTTTGTGGAAATATCCGAGGCAAACAAAAATTACATTAGATCATCAAATCAAGTGAAATTTTGCATTTTTCGAAGAAATTTTGAATTTAATTTTCGAAACCAGGAACTTCGGGTGATATGAACCAGGGGGTGTGGTGCGGGGTACCAGAAGAGGGGAGTATAGAGAAAATGTTGCTTTGAGGGATATTCCACTAGACGCATTATCGGTTGTATTTAAATTAATAAATTACGCTGCAACAATGATAGCGGTTTTTCTTGGTTTTTTTTTATCAACTCTGAAAAAAAATTTTATGGAAGAATTGTCCAAAAAATGGAATTGCGTTTTGAGGGATATTTTTTGTCTCAAATTTGTCCTGAAATTTCCCAAAAACTACATCTTTTAATAAAACGTGAAAAAAATTTTAAAATGTGATCGACAGGAACACAGCAAATGCATATTTTTTTGAATTTTATACCTCAAATTCGCCATTTTTAATGCATTTTTGGAGAATTTTCCAAAACTATGTGCTTTTTGACACCATAAATATCGTGATTTTTATTTGTAAAAAAAATTTAATAAATTTTAAGACTATTTAACAATTTTAAAAAGTTTTCTAGTCAGTTCTGAGAGCCATCATTGCCTCGATTCAAGAATCAAGAATTGAAAAATAATTCGAAATAACAAGTTGTTTGCGAAAGCATTGTGCAATATGTCTTTTTAGTCGACTATCTCAATTAACAAACCTTCCCCTCACTCCTACCTCCGTAAAAATTGATCCAAGGTGGAAAATACTTAAACGCGGCTATATCCGGCATCACCTAATGAATTTCCTTTCATGCAGGCAGGTGAAAAAATTATGACGATTAAGGAAAAGTGATCCAGGGATATCCTTTCTTTAAAAAATCAAGACTCAATTCTCGAAAATTTTAGGTGGGTGTTTTTAATTTCAAAATTATTACAGCCCTTTCAAGATAATTTTACGACTGTTTAAAATTTTCCTACGGACTGATTTTACGCTTGGAGCATGTTTTCACGAAGGAAAAAAAACTTCGAGTCATCATTTCAGGAAGTTCTAACAATTGGAAATTTCAGGAAATTTTATACAACATTAGGACAGCCTCCAAGACGTGTGCCAAATACACCATTTTTGTTGTTAGCAAAATGCTAATTTTCCTGGAATATAAAAATGAAACCATTCAATCGACTGAAATTCTCCTCCTTTTGACGAAAATTTGACGATAAAAATTGCGCTAAACATTGAACCATAAAAATAAATCGCGTCGTATTGCAACAAAGGCATTTTTCATTAAGAAAATCTACGTGATGGCGAAAACTCAAGTTAGCTCGACACGATATATCCAACGTGACGAAAATTTGCCTACTTAAGAGTACAACGAAAGTTCATTCATTACCATTAAATCGTCGTAAAAATGAACTAGAACAACACAAACGATTGATATAAATAACACCGACGAACTCTTAATTCGCATTCCTTTCCTCTCACGTTAATTAGAAGCACTTTACACTTAACTGGCAACATAGCTTGAAAACACAAAAAAAGAAACTTTCACACCGTACAACTTTGGACTTTGAATTAATTTTATTATCTCAGATACAGCTTTAAGGTACACGGTTAATGAAAAGCCTCGTAAATCTTTAACTCCTGTTTGAAATAATTTCGCAGATAAATCTTTATGAAAAATTACCCGACTTCGCTTATTACGTCAAAATAAACTATGTACAATTCGCTTTTTTCTTCCTTTCGAACCTTTATATTCTTGACACCGGAACAATACACTCGAAAGGATATTTTTAATTTCTACCGCCGCCGATAAAGCAAAAACGTGCTTCGAATTGATTTCGCAACGGGTTGTAAATTTTATTAATTTTTTCTCCCTTATACGAGACGTCGAGGTTTTGCCATCTCGCGAGACAAGCTCACTCGACTTCATTTTTACCCCCGGTTTATCGCGCACATCGCCGTGCAGCCGAGTTCAAAACACTAAAAACCGATATCTCGACTTTTTGCCGCGGAAAAATTCTAATGAGATAGCGAGCCAACGTTCAAGTGTCGCAGAACAGACGTGATTTTTAATCAAAAACCATGTTTTTCTCATTTCTTGTAAATGTGAACGTAATGCCGCCGGAAAACCCTGAGCTTATTTACGTTTAATTTGAAATGTTAAAAAATTCAACGCTCTTTACAAATAAATTATGAGCTTTTTCTCGCTAATTTTCGGATCGTTAAGACGCGCAAAAAAATAAAGAATTTAAGCAGCCAAAATATAAAAAATAATTCCTCTTTAAACGTTGATTTTTTTATACGTGAAAGTATTTTGGGAATACGGAATATTTTTATTAATTAATTAATTATAAACGAACGCTTCCTTTAAATTTATGGTAAATTGAGAAAAAATAGAATACTAAGATTTTACGATAAACCATAAAAATCATTTAGTTTTATTTGTACGTTTGGCGTTTGACTACGACATAAATGTACTGCTGTTTGAAATATTCAAATATAACCCTTTTATCCTTTTTCAAAGAATTCAGCACATCGTAAAGACAAACGCAGAAAATTATACGGCGAAAATCCGAGTGGCTTTTTTTCGCCTTTTTTTTCGCGTGCTGCAACACGATAATCAGAATCTTTATGGCATACTCTTTTAAACACTGCTAACGGTTATACCTCTTTGTAACGAAGGGTTACTTTCGAAAACACTAGTAATTGAAAAGAACGAGGTAAAATATGTTTTACGCTTTTGTGCGAAAATAAAATGGAAAAGCTTGCTAGCTCCAGAACTGCGAGATCCCCAAAATGGACCCTATCATCCAGACTTCGCTAAGTGGAAGACTACAAATCAAAGATTCGATCATCGTGGAACGAGATGGTTGGTTATTTTATCAAAAAAAGAAAAAAAACGGATTCCATTCCATACTCCAGAGTCCACAAGCGTTTGACTCCACTTGCTGGCTGTAATATTAGTCATACTAATTTCTGCAAAACGACTGGAGTATTTTTATGATTTCTTCAGGTTCTATTCATGCACCCCCTTTACATGAAAATGTCAAAAGGTCGTATGACCGGCGATATAACACCTCTTTGGAATACCCGAAAACTCGTCCCACAAAAATCTCTACGCACAAAGCAGCTTCATGAATTGCCCTCCCATCGAAAGGTATTCGATCTCTAAGCAGAATTCCAAAATATATTCGAGGTTAGATAAACTCGTAAAACAAATTAGCCGAATTAAAGATAACGATTGTAACGAACGAGCAATATTTCTTTAAGCGAAAACGCCGCCATTGTACGCTAAATAACAGTCACCGAGTTCGGTTATATCCATTATTTTCTGGTTTAAATATAGCGTTGTTTTTCATCTCGTTCCGAATCCATTATAACAACGAAACAATGCCAGATGAAAAGACATGTTGAGGAAATATCTCGCGGGGGGATTGAATTTTTGAAAAATTGTTCGTCTTATGGGGTTATTAGAATAGTTAAATGGTTTCGGTCGTTTTTCACTGATTTCTTCGTTTTTTGTTTGATTCAGTAAGTGAAAAATTTTACTGGGTTTTTATACCATGCTTCGAAATGTTTACGCAAAAGGGGAACTCAAAATGTGTGGTTCTTAACGCGAAATTTTATAGGTTTCATGAAGTGTACTAAAATTTTGCGCGAGATACGATGCTAAGGTCGATTTGAACTTTTTAAATGATGAATGACAAATCAACTTTTTTTTACGATGGAAATAAAATGATTTTTTTTACTGTCGATTACCTTAGTTTCATATTTTGATTTTTTTTTTTGCTTCGATAAACAGGGGTGATTTTTATTTTTATCTCTTTTACCATTGACGATGTCATAAAGAACGATGCAGTTAAAATGAACGATTTAGCTGTATACTACAATTTTGAAAAAAAAATCCGTCATTGGTGACCCCTAAAACGTGTTGGTCGTAAAATTATTTCTTTCTCTTTTCCCTTTACCACTGTAATTCTTTTCGAACTATTACATTTTTTTTTCAGGCAAAAAAATAAAAGAAAATAATTTAATAAGATTTTTTTTTACAATTTTTGGTCATCCACTATGAATCCAAAAATGTTCGTTACAAACTGTAGTTGTTTCTCAAGTAAAATGTTACAAAAGAGAAAAAACCACAGCAACATTTCAGGGAAGTAATGATGCTTCGAAGAATTTTTTGTAAATTTATAATTTCCAAAAATTCAAAATCATAATATTTTTTATTAGAAATACTCCATTAACTACTTAATTTTTTTCTTGAAATATTCATTTATTCATTGTTTGTTGATTTTCTTAATTTTTCTTAACACATATTCCCTCCCCTTCCCCTCTCTTTTTCAATACATATTAATTTTTTTCATATGTACTCGTATACATGGAAGAATCAATTATTTCCAACATCACATTAGTTAGTAATTTCGTTTTCAATTTTGCCGAAAATTTGAAAATATCAAATATACAAAAGATGACGTCATATTTCGACTCGTAAAATTAAAAGATACCACATCGTTAAATTTTTTCCACCTGTCAGCATCTTCGAATATTAAAGCTACATCAACACAACAAAAAAATGGTCCTTTCGATGATTATGAATATTTTCTCCTACAATCGAAGCAATCGGCAAACATTTATACATTTTTACATCTTCGGTAACTTCATTGTACGACTAAAGGAACCAAAGATGACTTTGACCGACACATCTGATATAAAAAATACGAAAAAAATACGCAGCATATTTTTCCAACAGTTCTACAGGAGTAAATTGAATACAAACGTCAATCTTTCGAAATGAACATATTTTTCGAAAATTCCAACACTTCGAGCTTCAAATACCTTGGAACTATAGTTCAAACGTATCTAAAAATGAATCTACAATCAAAAACTTTTACGAACACGCGGTACCGAAAAAAAGTAAAATTATACAAACAGCGTTTCGAACTGAGAAAATTATAAACCAGGTCAAAAAAACCGCAAATAAAGATACCACATCAAAGGAGTGGCTTAAAAAGTTTCGAGCTTTTTTTAAAATGTTGCTTAATGCGCGTTGGACTTACACAATAAAAATATCAATAGACGTATAGTTTATCTGTACGTAAAATGAAGTACCGAAAATGGTGAAATGTGACGGTACATCTTTTTAAAAACCACTGAAAATCTCTACGATTCAGTATAAAAGTTTTCACGGCATCAGAAACGTCTAACCTTCGGAATTCCCGAGTTTGGCCATCAAAACGAGTGAAAAAATGCTTCCTTCGCCACATCCTGGAGTTGGTCTTAAAACTATAAATTATCACCTCATGAAGTATGACTGAAGTTGATAAATGAACCGAGAGCAATTATTAATCTTTCATGGCATCGACGTCATAGATTAAAGGAAATATTGGTTTGGGTTAAAAGCCCAAGTTGAGCGAACTTTTGAACTCGTTTGAAAATAATTTTGAAAAAATTTTCAAAAAAATTCCAAAATTCCAACCCACGATTTATATTTTTTAATTACTTTCTCGGACGTGTTTTTCCTCCGGCGAGGGAAATTTTCCGAAATTACGTTGAAAATTTTTAATTATAAAATGTTCAATTTTGTGTCAAGGTTATAAAGTATCGTTGGAATTTCACGACAGAAATTTTTCACGTCGCGACTAAAAAAGAAATTCGAACACGTGAAAAGCTGGAAAAAAATTCATCCCAGAATCGC
>QBDW01005940.1:0-16185 GCA_003261595.1 Maconellicoccus hirsutus | reverse complement strand
GAAGATTGGCGCACGAGTTCCGTCGCGACGGGCGCTCCGCGCCGGGACGCGTTTCGCTGCGCGCCCTCGGACGAGCGGGCGCGTCCGCCTCCGAGACGCGGCTCAGGCTACGATGGCTCACCATGCTGGCTCGACGATTCGATAAACGAGGCTGCGACGATAGCGACGCCGCCGGCACGCTCATCCGTCGCGCGTTTCCTCTGCCGCTGTCGTGTTTGGAGGCCGCGTCTTCGTCGCGATTCAACGGTGGAGACATCTTGTTTGACGCGATTTATTGCTACAAAATACGCGGCGCGTGGGTGTCAGTTATGCCAACAGTCTCTACGGGGCTTTCGTTGTTTCTCTTCGCGTTTCGGTCGAGGTTTTCCTACTTTTCCGTACTCGCCAAACGATCTTCCGCCAGAGAGTTTTTCCAAATCGAGTTTCGATTTATTTTGCGGGGTTTCTTTTTCATTCACAACGCTCTCCGCTGCTTTCACGGCATATATGATGAGATCGCGCGACGCATCGTTTGTAGCGCCCGAGTATTTAACCATATTCCATGGCAATTTTTTTCTACGCTTATGACACGCGTCCTGAATTGCAATCGGATTGGTTTCCATTATTGTACGTCGTCTAGTGATTGACCGGGCCGATAGGTGGGATCTTTCAAAATTCGACTACTCCAAGACGATGACCCTTCGATGAAGTATTTCTGTCCATTCGACATTTCAACTAATTAATCACGCTAATTTTAAATAATCAAAGCCCAACCCCAAGCTATTCAAAATTAATATTTCATAAATTTTATTTTCATAACGAAGTAAAAAATTGTATAAATTCAACATTTAAACTTTAATTTATTTTATTTTTTTAACGTGCCGTATTTTAAATTTTAAAAAATTGAAAAATTATTATTCAAGTAGTTTGAAAGTAATAAACAATTAAAAAAAAATGAAACTAAAAATTAGAATTTTATGAAAAAGTAAAAATAGGTATTTGTACTTGCATAAACTTGAATTCCATCTACTTTTTCATAAAAAATTCCATTTTTGATTCAATTTTTTTTTCATTTAATTTTTTTTATTTAATATTTTTTTCCAATTTTTTTAAAATTAATAATTTTACAAAAAAGTAATCCCTATAAAAACACATTTGAAAATTTCAGTTAGAAATTGGCTGGAAAAATTTCCTTCCATCAAAACACCAATATCGTAGTCAGATTCAGCACCTCAAAAAATCCCTTTTAAACCTCAGCCACCCTCAACCTATTTTTCGAGTTATCGCGCAAAAACCGAAATTGGTGGGCTAAGACCCACTGATTTATTCGTTCGTAAACAATTCAGAGATGAAACTTTTTTCAATCTCCGCTGAAAAGAAAAGTTAGTTAATCAATTAATTCATTTAACAATTCATTAATGAAATTTTTTCGAGCTTTTTTTTAAGCATTTTTTTTTTCAAATTCCATTCCACAAAATCCACCTCTTCGACG
The DNA here is from genome assembly GCA_003261595.1 of Maconellicoccus hirsutus. Taxonomy (NCBI): domain Eukaryota; kingdom Metazoa; phylum Arthropoda; class Insecta; order Hemiptera; family Pseudococcidae; genus Maconellicoccus; species Maconellicoccus hirsutus. The sequence goes on along the minus strand of QBDW01005940.1, from coordinate 14,714 downwards.
AATTCTCTCAAAAATTGACCTCTTCGACCTCATTACTCGTACTAACGCATACTACTCCGCAAACCTTTTCGATTTTCACCCAATAAAAGCTCGCGATTTACATTTCACGCGTCACCTCGTTCCTGTACATTCGCAACAAACTCTCAAACTCCTCCCCCTTCCCCCACACATCGACCCTTTTAAAAATTCACGCCACCGAAGCAAAAAAAGCGGACTCACAATCCTATTCGCATCGCGCATTAACTACTTTCTCGCATCCGTAATCCGTAAATAATCTAGATCATACCGTCGAAGAGTGATTGTACACCGAAAAGGTATCCAGTTGCATTGGTGTGGCTGGCAGCGGTAAAAGGGGAGGGGGTCATTCTGAAGAGTAAATACGTAGCGATACGCGATAGTAATTCCAATTAATGCATGGAATTAATCTACGCGCGTTCGGAGCTTTATATCTCGCAGAGTACTTGGTAATTAGTCGTTCGAATTTTCGTTGCAGCGTGCATCGTACGAATCACGTGTATCGCGTAAAGTATACCCCGACCCCTTGACTATTCGCATCACGCTGTATATTGCCTGCTTCGAATATGCTCGCGTTTCGAAGGTACTTTCGCGTATGTGTGTTGCGCTATTTACACAGTTACATACACACACACCGGCGTTAGTTTGCGAGTTCATTTACGCGTATAGTATATATCCGTATTATGTACTACGACGTGCGCTAGTGCATGTGCACGTTGAAAATTGCATACTCGATATGGCACTAGCCCCATCAACGGGTTAATATTCACGGTCTACGAAACAATTACATTTAACGCTTCTCGTTCGCAACTCGTACGGCTCAGCACTCTCGTCAATTCCTAATTACAACTTTTTTTCCACTTTGTTTCAGGTACGTAGAGAATACAACGATGAAAACGGGTCGAGTTCAAAAATCGATATATATTTAAAATTGGAATTCCGTTTAACACTTCGTCTTTTACACAACGTCCGAAAGTACGACTAGACCTGGGCGGCGTGTATCTACCAGCAGGGCATCGATTCGTTGAATTTACGTCTCAATTTCGAGCCCAAATAGACATTCTGATGAGCGAACGTGTTAATATCGACGCTGACACGTTGATCCTTGGCCAGGCACGGCTCCCAGTACCTCTCGACGCGGTCGCGATACAACTTGCGTCCTTGCTTATACGACACGTACTCCTCTTCGCAGGGTCGGATGCAATCGTACTTGCGATAGTATCCGCGACAAGGCGGCAATATGTATTCGCAAACGTTACAAGGCGGTCCCGGCTTCACATCCCGCGGCACCACCTTCTCGCGGCACAAAATCTGACGTCCCAGCTCGCCGATGGTCGCCTGGTACATGCTCAGCGGCGTGCTACACCATACTTGTCGGGCGTGCTTGAATTCCAACCTTTTGGCGATCACCCCGGATCCGCATTCGTCGCGGCAGTACAACCCGTTCTGCCATTTTTCCTTCACCTTCAGGCATTTATCCGGCACATGACGGTACGGCTGATCGTGGCACGCTTCGTCGCCGGCCGACACCTTTGGCGGCGCGTGTTTCTCCTTATCCGACAGCAATTCCGTCTCGCAACGTTTTTCGCCCGCGCCTTTCGGAGTTTTAACAATAGAACCGCTACTACTTCCGGCGCTCTTCTTCTTCTCCGCTACCTTGCCGCAGAGTTCTTTGATCGCGGCCGAAGTGCCGATACGCGATTTACGGCTCGATTCGCTTTGGCCGCTGCCGTCAGCAGCGGCGGCGGCGCCTGCGGCGATCCGATGGCTACTCGGACGATGAGCTTCGCCGGGGGCTACCTTGCCCGTGCGACGTTTGATTTCCTCTGGTTCGGCGATACGATGCGAAGATTGAGCAACGACTCTTAGTGGCGCCATTTTTCTAATTTTTTTCGATTCTTCGACGAGTAAACGAACGCGACAAATTCGACGTTTGTGATGTGTACACCGTTTAGGTTATCGTGATTTCGCGTTTTCGTGATTCGAAATTTACTTTTTTTCGGGTCGTCGTCGGTTTTATTGTTTTCATCTCTAGATGAACTCCGTGACATTAATGACGATTTCGAGGCGCGCACCGAACACGTCGGATTCATTTTCGTACTTTGCGTAGCAATACCGATTGCGTGGAAATTAATGTAGTCGTTGCCGCAGCTGCGTCGTCCGTTTAACGAGTTTTTCGATTTTCGACACGATAAAGAACGCTGTACTCGTACGAAATCGTCGATTTTCTTCTCGGCGCGAAAAAAATGAACGATGTTTTGTCCACTAATTGAAAAAAAAGAGGGATAAAATCTAAAATATACCACGCAAACTGTAACCTTACATCTGCGCAGGTTCCACTTGCCATTTTCGACGGCAAAACCAAATTTCACGACGTCTTGAAAACCTAATCTGCGAATTTCCGCCGAATACAAAATACTAAATCCTACTTCGACGGTATATAGAATCCTTTGTTCGTCTTCCCGATTGTCTACTCGTTGGAAAAATAATTTCTCAGGTTTTCGTTTCGAATACGCACGAAAAGTGGGAACATATGCCCAAAGGCGATGAAATGCGAAAAAGAAATTCATCAATTCCTCTTTCTCAGTATACCAAACCGAAAAAAAACCGCGCGAAGAGAAAATCCCAACTAAATCGAGAGTTGAAGTTACACCAAAACGAAATAGCGCCGTATCGTCGGAACGTCAAAGGACGAAGAGCGGCGGAATAAAACGTCGTGTCAGTCGAAACTGATGAAAAAAGCTTCGTTTCAGCATAGGTACTCTTTGTTTCGCGTCTCATGCGGCTTATCCGCAGGTCAGGCCTTTCAAATCCACGTTTCGGCGCTGACGCAAAAAAATAACTTTGATGACGTTGCACATTCGGCGAGTTTTTTCATTTCGTCGAAGCACTTCCTTTCGTTTCACCATCGCGCCAAAAACCACCAGAGAAATGAGCCAGGTAATCTCCGGTGGCAATGGTATAAAGGTGGAAAAAAAACGCTATCGTACTAAATGAGAATCGTTCTGTAGATTTATACGACGATCGTTGCGAATGGGGAATTCATTAGCCATAAAGAGAACGAGAGAGCAGTTTTTTACAAACCTCTATCAAAGCTGCAGCGTGCGATGCTTTAACGACCACCAAGTCGTACACACAAGCGCAAAGTTGAAAAGCTACGATGAGCGAGCAGGCTCGAGTATAAAATGATATTATCATATAAATGAAAACAATTTATATGGCGCGAGATAAGACCACCTTTTTACCGTCCGTAGATCGTAAGTTAACTTGTTCAGGGAGTACGAATGGATCCGCGGTGCCAGAAATACCTCCGAATTGCCGACTCCGATGTATACTCATTTAACAACAATGCCTTCTTTTGTTCCGTACGCGCGTGTGTAGTGGTGTACGAACGACAACGCGATAAATCAGCTTCGCCCTCATCCCGATACCTTGTGAAAGCTATAAACGACCTGTCGCAAATAAAAAAAAAGCTCAGGTGCGAAATTAATTTACACTCCAGCGTACCGTCGCCGTCTCCCAAGTTGTAATAAGGCTCTTCTATTTTTTCAACTTCATTTCGAAAATGTCGACTGCACCGATTTATACACCGGACATGAGACCATTTAACTCGGCTTTATCTCAGTTATCTGGATTTCTTGTTAAAGCCCACGACAAAGGATGATTTTTCTTATAGTAAGCGTCTTCAATGTTTTCAAATGAGGCGTTTTTTCTCACGGAAAATTGCTACGATGAATGTAGAATGTGTGTTACACTGGTGAAATAGCGAAGTAATGAAATCGATGAATCACCGGTGAGGCTTCTTTTCCATTTTAGACGAGTTCAGAAATTAATACATATTAAAATAAGATTACTATTTAGGTAGAAGTGTATGCAATGTGAAAATATAGGGTTGTAAAAGAGGGGGAAATGGTCAAATGCGATTTAAAACAATACGAATTTCTATACCAGTTTGTTAAAGCAAACAAAAACAAATTATTTCTTGAAAATTCTGCAACCGCAACAAGATCTCACGAAGGAAGTAAGGAATCGCGAATACCACGGCGAGTCAAATCGTGCGATATAAATTATACACGTAGACTTACAACTTATTCATGCGAGAAATGCAAAAATTACTCAGGTCTACAATTGTGCAGCGCCGAACGTCGTAACACATCTACTATTACAAAAAGGTTTTCGAGCTTACACGAAATACACGCATGGTAAATGCAATTTTCACTCACCGACTTCGTAAATACCAAGTTTCTTCTCCAATCTGTAAAAAAAATAAAGCGTCACAGTACATCGCGTAATTTACTACTATTATAATGCCATTCATAATGAAAGACGAGCTTAAAGGTACAGAAACTAGTTCAATTCCACTTGTGGACTGGTTACTTTACACTTGACCTGAACAAATTCACCTGCATAAGGCGACTCGCATATTACCATGCACATAATAACGCTACAATCACAATACATTCGACATACTTGTTTGGAAGATCGCAATAATATCAAGAAAACACAGCGAATTATTCGCGTACGATATAACAACTCCTTCAGTAAATTCCGCAACGTCAAATCAACCGTTAAATAATGCATCCTAAATTATACACGTAGACTTACAACTTATTCAAGTGCGAAATGCAAAAATCACCTTTAAAGTCAGCCATTGTACAGCGCCGAACGTTGTAATATCTTCTGCGTACGGCGAGTCTATTATTACAAAAAGGTTTCCGAGCTTTCGCGATAAACGTATGGTAAATGCAATTTTCACTCGCCGCTTCGTAAATATAACGCTTCTTCTTCAATCTGTAGGAAAAAACGAAAAATAAGGCGTTACGAATGCACCGCGTAATTTACTTCTTTTGTATTGCTATTCGTCTATTGTATTCGAAATCGCGTAAAATGAAATAAAATAAGAGGCGGGCTTACACGAAAAGAAACTAGTTTCGCTCCACTTATGGATTGGTTACTTAAATCTAACACCTCAACGAGTTCACCTGTGACGGCGAACAAAATGTAGCTTGTAGCGAAACGTAGTACACAATGGTGGACCAGTTACAAATACACAATAGCGCGCAAACGCACGCATACACACACACACTTGCTCGCACACACAATACAACCACTACGCAACACGTATGTCGTATTCGACACAGCAAGTGTTCGCGAATTGCGAATCACAAAAAGGTAAAACAATGTCAAGAAACGAATATATTCGCGTATATTCCATTCGTATTATTCAAACAAAACGTAAAACAAATTTTAACTGTCATACCAATGCTCGGCGTCTTTGCTAATTTGCTTTGCATCCATAGTCACATCTTCAACGCCGCGATAATCATAAGTTCGAACACTAATGGGATTCACATTATACACATACGCGTGCAAGAACTAACAAAATACGTAATTTATATTTCAAAACCAACGACAAATACGAAATTTATTGCAATAAGAAACCCACGAAAAACGAATTCACACGAGGCACGCCGTCCATGTTCATTGTTGCATCTTGAAATTTTGAAAACCGTTTATGACGTTTATACAAAATCAGTGTCGCCACGCTCAACGATCAAAAATTCTTTTTTTCAATAACATCTATTTTCATCATTTTTTTTCACCAGTACGAAGAGGAAAATAATAAAAATACGATTTCTACTCGTATTTAATCATTAATTTATTATAATCCAACATCTATCAAATAAATCAATTCGTTTGAAGCTGAATTTTGCGTAATGTTTACGTTTTCGTGTGGAATTAGTAGGAACCTCTTACGGTAAGCGTTATTTCCACATCACTTCTCAACATCGTTCATTTTTTCAGTTTTTTTTTATGGAAAAAAGTTGTTTGTTGGTGAAAAATCATGGTTGAGGTTGAATATCAAATTTGAATGAATTCAATGGAAATACAAATGTTGTACGTATTCTCTAGTGCAATAAAATGAATCATATTTATGCTACGTTTGAAATTTGAATACATTTGATCACCAAGGCCCACATTATGGAATTAGAAGCTAAATGGAATTTGCGGTGCGTAGACACTAGACAGACATTAGACAACAACTTTTGCTATAAAATAGCGTCAATCGTCATCTTTTCGCTGTTTAACGCTATTTTATAACGAAAAGATGACGATTGCTGTCGTCTGCGCACTGCAAATTCCATCCATGCTATTACAGCTTCCAATTCCATAATCTGGGCCCTGGTTACTTGTTTTTAAAAAATTAGACGAAAATCTTAGTATTTTACGTTCTCTCTGATACATAGCCATGGAATATACGCGTTCAGATACTGATTGATAAAAGTACATAATCGTTAAAGAAAAATTTTCAATTTGAAAAAAACGAAAAAAAGGCAGGGTTGCTTAGAGCGTTACTAATATCTGCACGATTATGTTATTCCACCAATTACTATCGTAAAAGATTTGAAAAAAAATAAAAAAAAGATACAAAACAATTTCATCTACTTTTCTACTTTGTTTATATACTCGCGTTATTTTTCGTAACAATTGTAATCGTAATCTCGAAAATGAGCTATGTTTGAAACTCGAAAATAAGTAATAAATTGATTCCCTCGAACGTTTTTTTCCTTGACGAGACTCACGGCCTCACGCTTCGAGCTCATTTCTTCGGAGGTTTTTTGATGTTTGTAAATTAAACAGTACAGATCGATCAGACCATTTGTATTTAACGTGCGATATTCGTTAAATAATAGCTAAAAGGTTGATTGTAACTTCGAGTAAGAGCGAATTCTGAGCGTAATGAAAGCGCTTATAATTGAACGATGTACACGCTGAAAGTTTCCTCAATGGGAAACGATTGGAATGTAAGATTGTATTCGGTATCCTCGCCGTTGAACTCGCTCGAAATCGTAAAGTATTGAAAAGAGAACTTTTTCAATAGCGTTTCTCCGAACGAAGAAAACGCAGCATTGTTAAGATTGATTAGGTTTTACGGTTATTTCCTCATATCAGAGATTCGATTACTCGATTCATTAAACGATGGCCCAACTTTCGGTATTTATTACGGCGGAAAAAGATACCGGTATCTAATTTGAAATGTTTTCACGTTAAATTTTACAGTTTTCTGGCGCTGACGTTTCATTACAAAAACGAATCCGCCGCAAGTGTGGAAATAACGGTTAAAAATGCTACAATTTGAATCGCGCGTACGAGTGGCTTCGTACGAACGAAATTTATTTCGAATAAGGGCCATTAGAGACGACAAATTAAGCACTCTTGTCTGTTTTTTCTTTCGTATATACGCGCACACAATCGCACGTTAAACGTTAGACCTTAATTTCGAGCCGTTGTTTCGAAACATTTCTTCTGCGATGCTGCGAAACGTTGTTCCGGTGCTGTAGTAATTCTAAACCGAAACTATGCTTTTGCTCGTATCGTATCGAGTAAAAATACATCTAACTTTTTCCTCTCAGTTTTCCACCGTACGTTTAAGTAGCGGAGTTTTTTTCTCTCAACGATGCTCTTTAATTTACTCTGTCGTTTTGATTTCAAATTCGTTGAACGTAGTTGGTGTTATTTACATGGCCCAAGTGCTAGGTTGAGTGTCGTTGTAACCGAATATCCTTGAGATTCTAGCTATATTTCCACATAATACCTCGCATAAGAACTGACGTATTTTTATAAACGAAGAGTCGACGCTTTTTATAAAAAAATACCACCTTTTTTCCATTTTCCATTTCTTTCGACAATTTTGGAATATTTTCGCTAAACCGTCTACTCCAATCGATCTGTACCAATGTTACAAGTTACGTGCTTAAACTACGACCGGACTGAACTCCGCACTACGCCATTAAAGAATCACGACCTCGAAGAAAAAATTGCTTCGCGACCGGCCACATACTCGATATAGCTTTTAAGAATATGCACGAGCTACGAGACGACCGTTGCCGTAACATGGTAATTTTCGCTATAACAACGAAGAAGGCGAGATATTTCGAAAGAAGAGTTACTTAACGTTCGGGATATAGCATTTGAGAACCAATGAATTAGCAGAGAAACTACACGATGCGTATACCTTGCAAACAGATTCGCGATTTTATCAGCTTATATTCGCGTTCCCTCATTAAGCTCGTATTTCGCCCCTTTTCGTATATATTTCGACTACGTTCGCCGTTCGCGTACCGGGCTTCGACTATTATTCCGGCTTTATAGCTCAATCTGAAACGAGACGTAACTGCAAATTGCTAATTTCGCTGTTACGCTGTAATTTGCAGACGTAATACTATTTTCACCCTCGCGTTCGCCCCTGCGTGTATATTTGTCTATGGCTCGACGACCCCTGCGACCTCGTTGTCGCTTCGCACGCGTATCTTTTCCATTGTATATATCCAAAAGTGAATTTTTACTTTACCCAGGCATCCGTGGCGTATACATACGAAACGACGTATTGACATTTTACTAAACAGGTATCGATAAAATGCGATTTTTATACACCTTCGGTGAAATTTTCCGCGTCTGGAATTTCAAAAAAAAAAAAACCCACGTCGATTGTATACGTGTCACTATCGGGTAAAATTTCTACCTCGTTTCGAGGTAGAATTCTCTTAAGTATACGTTGAAAGAAAAATTGAATAAAATAAACGTCGTTTGTACATAACGTCAAAATATATGAAGTGTAAAGTCGGCCGCGAAAAATCTACCGAACTAAATCGAGTTTGAATTTGTTATGTGGATTTACTCGTATTCTTTCGTTTTTTTGCTCGCCTCTCGGTGACATGTGTCATAATAGCTCGCATTTCCAACATTTTTTCCCTATTTCGGATCACGAATTGTACACCAAGTTCGCGTAGCGAATTGAACGAGGATTTTTCTGTATAGTAGGCGAAATGAAAAAATTGCATATCTGATACGCGAATGTTTTCTCTAACGTGGGCGAGAAGTGATTACGAATCGCTTTATGGCGTAAATAACGTTGTTTTGAAGTAAAATTGAATTTTTCACTTTTTCACTTTTTTATCGCTCATTTCCGACGAACTTTCGTTACCGAGGAATTATCGCAAAAAGGCCGCGTTGTCAATTGTGTGATTTATTTCTACTTTCGAAACGATCTCGCTTTCGATATCACAAACAATAGATTGGGTTCTTCTGAAAATCGTGACATTTAAGAAGCTGAATAAGCAGATAAAAGGCGCCATTTTATGGCTAAATAGAAAGATAATTTTTTTCAGTCGAAAAATTTTTTAACGCGTTTAAACAATTAATAATAAAAGAAAACTTCATATACGATGGACCAAAAAAATAGAAGTTTTCGCGTAAAAAAATGTCGGAATATCGCGAACGAACGCTCGTCAAGTCGATACCGGCCACCGCGTACTAGCGGAACATGTGCGCTTACGCGTCGCGGTCGTGTTACCTCAAGAAAACCAGCGTTCGCGGTTGCGGCGCGTAAGCGTACATCTACCGCTAGTGCACCGTGGCTGGTACCGAGTTGACGGGCGTACTTTCGCAATTCTGAAATATTTTTTTACGCGAGTACTTGTTGTTCGCTGGAATGTACTAACAAGGGAACCTCTCGAGGTGTCCGGCTCAGATTTGAACGAGAGTTGAATTTTTGGAAAGAGCTTGTCAAAAAACTCCCAAAACCAAAATTTCAGCAGTCCAAGTTGACTTTTTGATTTTTGGCGAATTTTTGAAAATTTGAAAACTACAAAATTTCCATTAAAAATAGAGAGTTGCAAAAAAAATCTTGAAAAATAATGTTAAATTGCGCGAAAGCCGAGAGGTTCTCTTGTAAAAAAGACAACTTTCAACTTTCAAAATTCCCCCGACTTTCAAAGTAACCCCACATTTCGGTACGTTATTTCACAATTTTATTTTCTTATCTAAAAGACATCACTTTACATCAAAAATGGATACAAAATTCACAAAAAAAATAGAAAAAAATCTAAAAAAGTCGAAAAACGCGATATAATACGAAACGGGAGAAAAACGTTTTATCATTTCGGTGCCGAGCAGAACCAGCAATCTGCCCAGATCTCTCGTTCGAATTACAAAATTTCCACTTATCGCGTAATTCTCTACAAAAATGATTAAAATTTAAAGCTCGCTTTAGAATTTTCCAATCGGCTCATCTCGTTCTTTGCTCTAAAACTGCGCAAAAGTTTGACTATCTGAAAAGAATCCCACGACCCTCGACCTGGCAAGCATTCTTTTGAAATTTCGCCAGTAATCTTTTCGAATGAATCATTTGCGGCAAAAAAATTCCCTCGCTTTGTCTTGGTTCGTGAAAAACACGAAGTTATCGTCTCCGAATTCGTTTCTCAGCTCGTCTTCCTTTCGGCGGCGTATATTTCCGTATCGACGACGACGATTGCGGCAAAGTACAAACTTTTTATCACATCTCTTCGCCTTGTCCGGCGCGAAGCATTCTTAATCAAAACCCGTCGCTCGGTTTTTCGGATTAGCGAACTTAAAAAACAAATGAAAAACTTGGCGAAAAAGTATAGAAAAAATATGGGCAGGCGGCGAAGGAGGCGGGGGAAAAAACATTTACACGTTATTTATGTTAGTTTTCGTAATCTTTAAGCAAACATACAATAAAAAAAGCTCGCGGAAAAATTCGTTTTTTTTTTCTTTCGCGAAACACTCGGCGCGTCTTGTTCGGGAAACGACATTCGGCTCGGATAAAGTTCGCTTCTTGGATGGGTTTTATGCGCGCGAACGTGGCGATGCCGAAGTCTAATATTTCTTTGTGTACGAGTAAATACCTCGAATGATATTTTCATTTCGGATTGTACTCGACGAAGAACACGGTAGGGGAGACGTTCACAGAAAAGAATAACATTTTCTTCAGTTGCGTTATTTCTTTTACACGTCTTCGCCAGCCTTCCAGATTTAGAATTTTTCCAGCGCTCTTCGGCGCGCGTTTCGACTGCTCGTAATCGTATCAAATCTATGTAAATATTACTGACGCCATTTGCTCGTGAAAATGTCGCGTAGTTGGACTGGGGGCTACACGAAACGGCACATTTTTCGTGAACCAAACGATGTAGTTTTTTTTTCTCCATAGTAAACGTGTTACTTGTACGTTGCTACTAATGGGCACGACGACGCGACGCATAGTACGACATTTACACGAAACAGCGCGCCAAAATTATTTTATTGGCTATAAAGGCGTTTTGCAACGTGTAGAATTCAGATCTATCCGTTTTGAGCTACATGCCTCCCCCTCACCGTTGGAGAGCAAGAAGAATAAAAAAATCAGCATTTCAAAATAAAAATCGGTATAAGGCGGAAGGGGGTTTGGAACGCGTAAAATTCAAATCTGATGTCCATTTTGATCTAGCTCTCTCCTCCTATCCGGTGGAGGGGATAAAAAAATTAAAATTTCGTTAAAAATAAGAAAAATTTTCATCATTTTTAATGATTTTGGGCATTTTTGTAAAAACAAAGGTCGATGGTAACTTACCGTGATTTTATAGTAATTTTACTGTAATTTACCGTAATTTTGTGGTAATTTTACTGTAATTTACCGTGATTTTGTGGTAATTTTACCGTAATTTACCGTAATTTGGTGGTAATTTTACCAGAAAAGTTTTCATCATTTTTGATGATTTTGGGCATTTTTGTAAAAACAAAGGTCGATGGTAACTTACCGTGATTTTATAGTAAGTAATTCTACTGTAATTTACCGTGATTTTGTGGTAATTTTACCGTAATTTACCGTAATTTGGTGGTAATTTTACCAGAAAAGTTTTCATGATTTTTGATGATTTTGGGCGTTTTAGTAAAAACAAAAATCGACTTTTCCCAAAAAGTAGAGTTTTGTAGCAAAATGTACTTTGCTGTAATTTAATGGTAACTTACCGTGATTTTGTGGTAATTTTACCGTAATTTACCGTAATTTGGTGGCAATTTTACCAGAAAAGTTTTCATCATTTTTGATGATTTTGGGCGTTTTAATAAAAACAAAAATCGACTTTTCCCAAAAAGTAGAGTTTTGTAGCAAAATGTACTTTGCTGTAATTTAATGGTAATTTACCGTGATTTTGTGGTAATTTTACTGTAACTGACCGTGATCTTGTAGTAATTTTACTGTAATTTACCGTAATTTTGTGGTAATTTTACCGTAATTTACCGTTTTTACGCAGAAATTTATAGGTAATTTACCCTAATTATGTGGTAATTCTATGTACTTTACCGTAATTTGAGTTTTTTCTAATTTTTTGAGCTTTTTGAGATGAGTCAAATTGAAATTTTTGAAAAAGTAAAATTATTTCACTGACTTTGAACACGATTTTCTTATAAAAGCGCTCACCTACACTTGAAATCGACTATATCACATGAAAGAGCGTTAAAAATACTACAAAACACTTTACTTCGTAATCAAATTCGATGAACACGTTTTTGTAAACAAACAATTGCGGAACTTGTATCGCATACCTGAACAACCACAATTTTGCAAATTTACATTTTTTTCTTTCTGTAGCAACTCTGCACAGGGAGGAAATGGTGTTACATGCAAAATCAATTGGTTTGAACCTTCTTCAACAAAACTACATAGGTCACAACCCTATTTGAGATAATCGATTTTTCGACTAAATCTGATCAAATAAGTTACAAAACGAGCGATAAAGATGATTGGGAGCAGGGAGCTGGTACCTCGATAATTATTTTCATGTGATCTTTCCATTTCGTTGGTTTGTGACTTGAAAGGGTTGAAATTTGGGACCTGACCCAAAAGTCAGCGTATATGGCCCCCTTCATGTGATTTTCTTCCTACACCATTTTGTAGAAGATCTTATGTAATTAAGTACTTCAATTTTAAACTAAACTATTTTTCACGTAAAAGCCGTTTTATCAGAGATAAATGCAAAAAATCACTCAAAAACGCGTTTTTGGTGTTTTTAACCAATTCCATGAAATATTTTTTGGGTTTGAATTACGTATTTCACGAAATCGGCCAAAAAAGGTCTAAATTGACTGGAATAAATGTCCTACTGAGCAGCGCGTCGAAATTGTACCAGCATTAGGGCGTTTTCTCCTCAGGGCTCGAGACAACTCGATGAAAATTTTCCGGCTAAACAGGACGAGCTTTTGAAGCGGTGGCTCGCATCTTTTCTATCTTGTTTCCAAATAACCGATGGTCTTCAAAAGAGTTATATGTGGCTTAACGGTAACCAAATTATTTGTTATAGTCGTGACGTGGCCATAGGCATATGTCTTTGTGTTTGGGTCAGTCGACGTGAATTTGGGATGGCGCGGTTACCGCAAGAGAGAGCAGAAATTTCACAAAGGTCTTTTATGGTTTGAATGAAAGTGGTCATAGATACGCGGTAGAGCAGCCACAGGGCTACGGTGCAAGTTAATCTTATTTCGGCACATGGTCCGTGTCATTTCGCAGATACGAAGAGAAGACCTTTGTTTCTGGAAATGCTTCAAAAAAATTTAAATATATTAGTCAAAAATTATCGTAATTGAGAATTTCTTCAGAATTGCAATTCGCGAATATGATTTCGTCCCTTACCTCTCCACCTCTCCCCCCTCTCTCTAAATATATCCGCCTCAATACACGTAAAACCCAAGCAAGAAAAAAGTAGCGAAAATAAACACCATGAAAAATAACTCCATCCGTCTAGTGGAATTACACGTACTCTTGGGTGGTCGATGGAGCACGGAAAATCTGCCATTTTCGCCGAGCTTCGAAAAAAACGAAGAAAAAAAACACGGTGGACAATTGCGAAAACGAGCTAAGCCTACAAGCCGAGCTCGGCATTCGTCATAATTTAAAATTACGAAAATCTCGTATACGACGACGTTATTTATTACGCGGATAAAAAACAACGTATCTCGCGGAATCGGTATCGCGCCGTAGAGAAAAACTCGGCGACGATAAATAAAAGCGGATTTACAATAAACTGTTGAATACGCGTTCTCGAAACAGATCGCAGAAGCGAGCGAAGGGATGTACCCGAACGACGTTTGTTTTTCCACTATCTTCGCTATTTACCGTCGTATGCGGAAAAAACTTCTCTCGGGCGTAATTTTATCAATTAAATATGCCAGCTCGACGTCGGATGCTTCGACGCGTCCGCGAAGGCGAATTTCCTGCTTCGACTTCAGCTCGAGTACTTCGCCGATCTACCAGATTAAAATCGTCTCGCGCAAATCATTCCGCATATCTTTTGCGCGCCTTCCAGCGCCAGATACGCCGCGTTATAATGAAAATTAATCTTTCCAGTCTCGTTACGCCGTAAATGAGTATCGCCCGGTAATCTTGGTAAAAAGCTTTGCGATTTGTCTTATCCTCCTCCCTGCTTCGTCTCGTCGTCTCTTTTGACTTCTCGCGGCAACGAATGCCGCCGCCGTTCTCGCGCCAAATTTAAATTACGTATCGCCGGAGATCGTTAAAACGCCATTATGCTCTCACAGCGGCACAGCAAAATTACCTCCTCTTTCCTTCCAGGTCGCATTTGAAGTTTACGAGGCGCTAAATGCGAAAATATCCTTTTCCGAATTTGTCCTCGGTGCTTCATTTTTCAAACTCGAAATTCTACCGGGGCGAAATGATCGTTTAAAAAATTAACGACGTGTTGCCAACAATATACAGGGTGTTCCGCAACCAGTGCATCGCCTTCAAATCTATGATGCAGCTACTTAATCCTTCATGAGGCGCAGACCCCTTAAGTGACATGAGTAGTCGCACCGCGGGGGAAACCCCGCGATTTACATGTGCAAATACTGGTCGCACTGTAGAG
>QBDW01005939.1:0-25057 GCA_003261595.1 Maconellicoccus hirsutus | reverse complement strand
GATTCCCTCACATTCTATGTTTTGGCGCACCGTAGAGGAAATCCCCGCGATTTAAAAATGCATGTTCGAGTCGCACCGTGAAGGGAATCCCCGCATTACCCCACGCGCAAGAAAGGGTACATGGTGACAGGTACGTATGATCAAATAATAAATTATGGGAATCAAGAATACAACTTTAAAAAACCCGAAATTTTGATTTTAGCCCCTCCTCCCTGAGGTCCATGTGCATCTGAGGGTAAATTTGACATAAAATTTGGATTCAGCGGCTTCAAAAACTCCCCATAAGACAGGAATCGTGCGTCCCTTGGACAATATTATCAATGCGGGGATTCCCCTTTACAGTAAGACTCATAATTACTTCGCGGGGATTCCCTTTACGGTGCGCCAAATCATGTGTTTTTGGCGAATATTTTGTTCTTTCAGGGGTACAATTATGCAACCATGCACGGCATAGTACTAGATAGGCAATTTGTTATACCAGGTAACATATGCAATGTTTGAAATTCGTAAGTCATCAAAACGGGGATTCCCCTATGGTGCGACCACTCGCGGGTTAACAACACACGTGCATGGATGTTTGTCGACGTTGACTTCTAAAGGTACAAAGTTATACTCTTATTCAAGTTTTTTTTTTTTTTCAGAACGTCGTAAGTCAATAGGTAATGTAGATAGATAAAATCCAGAAAAATAATAGCACACCCCCCCCCCTTTCTTCGATAATTTTTTACAAATCCCTAAAAAAACAAACCCGGAACCCAGTCGTTTCGAGCCCGGTTTCGAAACCGAAACCAGAAAAAATCTCCATCGGGGCTGAAACCCTTGCTTTCCAACCCAAAACCCCATAATTTCTGAGGCAATTTGACGAGGTACAAGCAAATTTACAAAGTAATATAAAAAAGCTGTAATATAAATAAATTGCTCCGTAAGTTGTCTTTTTTTATCAATTAAGCTAAGTTCAACTCCCTCGTTAGAGAATATAAAACCCGAGATGTTATATTCTACACGATTTTAATTTCAAATCAGAAAATTTCAATATGAAATTATGCTAAAAGATGCATTTTACGTATACGTAAAGGGAAACTTCGAAAACAAGCTCGTCATAAAATCGTGCTCGATGCGAGTATAAAAGGTAAACTCAAAAATAAGGGTTTTACTTTTACTTATAAAAAAAACAGTAATAAAATTATCCGCTAAACTGACGCCAGACGGTACCGATGTAATTTCGCAGACGATCGAAAGTGTAGCCAATTAGAAAAAGAAGGAAACCTCCGAAGGTTCTCCCGCGCCGTTGACCAATCTTGGGAAAATTTTCCACTCGAACAACGCTCACTGTATATGGCGGCATTTTCAAGGTAAAACACACGAGTATACGGTGACGCGGAGACACGACGGAGGAAAAGGATACGAAAAGCTTTTTTTTTTCTTCGTTCGCAAATGCAGCTCTACACGATATCGTATCTCCGCCACGTCTACCCTGTGCAAGCGCGGCGACGCACGGGATGGCGAGGTAATTGGGCAAAAACCCTCGCATATATTCCGGTAAATTGAGTCGCTTCTGCAGTGAGCAATCAAACGAGGTAACCCTTTTAGCATTTACAGCTCGGATTTTGATTCGGTGTGTGGCGATGCGAGACTTATAAGTACGTCCACGATATCGTAAATGGCCGGTGTCCGCCACCGGAGACCGAGCGCCGTCCTTATCAGCGAACGACGCGTAAATCGTGGTTCGCCGGAGGATGGTCCTATCGAGGGTTCCCCAGCGACTGGACGCGGATGAGTTTTTGTTTTAAAATTTCAAAGGCGACGTCGACGTCGGTACTTTACACCCTATCGTCGCGAGGTTTTACATAATAACGTAAGAGCCGAAACACACGATGGCGGAGTACCGGTCGAGGTACCGTGTGTAAATAAGGGAACACCATACAAGGGTTGTTGGCGTACGCGGCCCATACCTCGGCGGCGACAACGGCACAGGCGTCGGGACGTAATGTCGCCTAAATGTAAACAAAACACGGCTACGCAGGGTGGCAGGTTCGGTAAAGGAAATATGCATTACGTCGTGTAGTGTGTCCGAAATAGCTAAAACTGTAGTAACCGACCGCGGAAAAACAAACGTACGCCCGTAGACATTTAGTCGCATTCGCGTCAACACGTCGTGTCAAACGGGTGAACTTCGCCATATGTAATACGTCCCGAACCGTCGTTTCCGACGGCTTTTGTACAACGCTTAAGTACGCTATCACGTGTCTACGGCTGATGTATCGATAACCTTACGCAATGCCATATCGATAACGAAGCACATGGTTCGTCTATCGCCGAAACGCATCTCGCCGCGAGGCAACGCGCATTTGCGATTGGGTTCCTAATGACCTACAGAGAGTCGCATACATGCGGGTGACTGGGGGAAGAATGACAAAAGCCGAGAGCATATACAGATAAGGATTATTTTCGTTTGCAAAATTCACCACATGTCCATGCAGACACGAAATTAAGGATAATCTTCGGGATTTTTCAATTTAATGGTCGCGCCGGTACGACCAAGAATGGAAAGTTTACCGGGTACGGATCAGGATGATCTTCGAAGTGCTGGATTTCGTTTCCGGACACATAATCCCGAATCTCATCGCCTGAATTTTTTCCACAAATCCGTTTTCCTGAATATATTCCAAATTTTCATCATTATATTTTTAAATGTAGTTGAATACATCAAAAACTTCTCCCTCAAAGATTTTGGGTTTGGCGAAAGGACTAGGAAAAAATCACCACATCATTATTTATGCTATACATATATGGCAAATTACTTGTATTTACCTGCAATTACCGGTAAATTACCTGCAAATTACCTGTAATTACCCGTATTTACTGGTAACTTATTTGTAGTTACTACATTTACCGGTAAATTAGTTGAAATTACCCGTAAACCATCTGTAATTACCAGTAATTACCCTAAATTATCTGTACTTGCCGGCTAATTACCCTAAATCATTCGTAATAATCAGTAATTACCCTAAATTATCGGTAATTACCGGTAAATTACCTGTAATTACCCTAAACTATTTGTATTTACTTGTAAATTACCTGTCATTTCCCTTAAATTATCCGTAATTACGGGTATATTACCTGTAATTACTGGTAAATTACTTGCAAATTACTTGTAATTACCCGTATTTACTGGTAACTTATTTGTAGTTACTACATTTACCAGTAAATTAGTTGAAATTACCCGTAAACCATCTGTAATTACCAGTAATTACCCGTAAACCATCTGTAATTACCAGTAATTACCCTAAATTATCTGTAATTACCACCTAATTACCCTAAATCATTCGTAATAGTCACTAATTACCCTAAATTATCGGTAATTACCGGTAAATTACCTGTAATTACCCTAAACTATTTGTATTTACTTGTAAATTACCTGTCATTTCCCTTAAATTATCCGTAATTACGGGTATATTACCTGTAATTACTGGTAAATTACCTTCAGATTACTTGTAATTACCCGTATTTACTGGAAACTTTCTTGTAGCTACTACATTTACCGGTAAATTACCTATAATTACCCGTAAACTATCCGTAATTACCTGTGATAACTCGTAAATTATTCGTTATTACCGGTAAATTACCGGTTATCACTCATAAACTATCCGTAATTATCGGTAAATTACCAGTTGGTGCCCGTAAATTATCCGTAATTACCTGTAAATTACCAGTGTTGACCTGTAAATTATCTGTAATCGCCCGTAAATTATCCTTAATTATGGGCATATTACCTGCAATTGCTGGTAAATTACCTGTAATAATTATTTATTTTAGCTCTTTTCAGGTGGTTTAACTATTTCTTTGATCTCAAAAACTAAAAAATTTTGGAACAAATTAATAAATCAATGTACATTTTCCAAAAAACTTTCTTTTAAAACCTAATACATCTCATTTTCGATTTTTTATCGCATCTCCTTAGGAATTTTAGATAGAAATGGGTTCAAGATTTGTTTTTTTTTTTTCCTTTTATAAGAGAATCCGAAATTACGGCGAATAATCACCAGTATAATGGATTTGGGAGTTTAGTATTCGAGTAAAGAAATTCGTCAGTACCGTGGTAAGATCGTACCGTTCAGTTATTCTTCCTTAGTAGCATGTTTTTTCACGTTCTACTTCCAACTTAATCATGTCAATTGAATAACTCATGGTTAAAATTCGGAAAAGAGCCAATCAACGAGATGTAAATTTAGTCTAAACACCTTTAACAATACCGGCCAACTTTTAATCGTCGGTACAAGCAATCGACGATGTTAAGTATTCCTCGCCCCTTCGTTCCCTCGCATCATCAAAGAATCTAAAAATCGCCGAATCGCGCTCGCAATAAATAAAACGTTGCCGTAAGACATCAACTACGGCGTAAAAATATCCCCCCGGATGAATTAACGAGAGGCGCATCAAAGCTCGATGGAAATAGTACAGAGCACACGAGGAATTGGCAATATTCGGCATTTTTTTCCACCGAAC
Organism: Maconellicoccus hirsutus; assembly: GCA_003261595.1. Lineage (NCBI taxonomy): Eukaryota > Metazoa > Arthropoda > Insecta > Hemiptera > Pseudococcidae > Maconellicoccus > Maconellicoccus hirsutus. Next base: position 20,551 of record QBDW01005939.1, on the reverse strand, counting down.
GAATCGAACGAGCCAAACTTAATTAACTACTCGACGTAAAACGGCCGCATACCGTGTTTATTTTTAATTTCATTCCCAATGTTCGTTTGATGATCTCGATTAAAAAAACTAGAAAAGGGTATCATTTCGTGGAAGGCTTTATCGCGGATACACCACTCTACCCTACGGCTCATCGCCTTCGCCCGCACCCTTTCGTAAATGTGTATATACGCGACGACGACGTAACGAGGAAAAAATAAACATTTTCGACGGCCTCTTGGAATAGCAAAAAACCCATTGATCTAGTTCGTTTGAAGTTTTTTTGGATGTTCGAGTTTAACTCGCTGGTTTTTTTTTTTCATAAACGAGAGCGCACGTTATACAAAACGGCAACTTCATTCTCAAACGAATCCTCATTAAAAACGGATAAATTAATTCGCCGAACCCTTTTTCTTGTTCGGCTTACGCGAGTTATACGTTCTCGTGTAATTGATCACCTCTTTGCGGACTATTTTTTAAACCGTCTACGGGACGTACGCTGGAAATAATAAAACGACGATGCGCAATCGTAATTACTCGGTGCGTTTCGGGACCTTCTCTGGTGGCAGTTTACCGACACTTTGCTCGACGATAATCCCAGACGCTTTAAATAAGCTTTAATTAACAAGCTTCGCGAAACGGGCACGTAATAAAATAACGTTTTTATCGTAACTTCAGTCGTGGTATCTTTCACGGTGTTAATTGTCGTCCAAAATACACGCCGAAGTGGTCCAAACACCGGCTACTGCGATCACTAAGCTTCAAACACTACTCCCTCGTGGTGAAAATCACACCGAACACGGGTGACCGTTGGGTTTGCGAAAATGGTACCCGGAAGCTCATACGTCACGCGGCTCTATTCGCATCACGAATGCATAATACATACGTAATGACACTTTCAAGTGCGCTCTCAAGAAGAGTAGGTAAACGCGGAAACACGACGTTACAAGCTGCCAACCGTCTTCTCAGCGAGCTCTCGCATACAAACAGAAAACACGACGGAGACGCGGCGAAGCCGGAGGAGACGAGATGCTGAGAAAATTTCCATCGTCGTTTCCAAACGCAACGTATTCGCGTATTTTCAAGTGACACTACTTATATTTTAGAGACGGAGAAAAAAACGGCTTTTCAAAAGAATTCCCCTTGCTGTTTTTCAATTCGTTCGAGAGCCCCGAGCAGCGGACATGGATGGCAAAGGAGGTGATCCGGGGGGCAAATGCAGCATATGACGAACGAACTTAATGAAGCGATACATATCGCTCGTAATCATCGAGCGTTGATATACTCGTAAGAACACATCTTTACATCTCCATACGTCACTTCGCATTTAAACTGATAAGACCGTTTGATTGATCTGCATACGCGCTACGCAGTACGCACCATACAACGTATGTCGTACACGTATCAGCATCGGCTTAAAGTGTACTCGTCGTTTGCGCATACAATGGCCCGGCTCGTTTCGTCGTCATCGTACCGGAAGACACCGTCGTCGGCGCCGCAACGCATACCGCCACGAATAATTAATACCGTCGTCCTACAAGAAATAATACCCCTAAAAATACCTCCCCCTCCATTATCGCCGCCAAAAACCATCCAACGTCGAAATGACACGAAACGTCGTCGGCTCGAAAGCCTCTCTTATCAAAACAATTATCCTCGTAACCGTGTAATTACACACCATCGATCAACTCTTTTCTCCTTCTTCGCGCCCAACCAAAATAATAACTCAACCTATTCCGAGGAAAAAAAAACTACTAAAAGGGTTGCAAACACCGAACAAACGACAAGTTGCGACCAAGCAAACTACACCAACCCTGCCGAGGCTCCCGCACCGACAAATATTTACGCTCGATGGCAACACACGCGGCCGCAAAGGGACGGATGGGAAAAAAATGAATGAAAATGAAAAAAACACCGACGATAAATAATCTAAAGCGAGGCGAGAATGAAAAAATCCCACAAAGGAAAATCTCCCCGGACCTTTCGCCATATCCACCCCCCCACCTCCTTCGTTGCGGCCATAACGCGGTGGAAAATATGCTCGGGTCATAGTTCGAAGGCTACCTACGATGCACACGTTGGCATCTTACGAGCGCGTGTTTTTGATTTATAACCCTTTTTTTTTTTCGCGACTCGAGAGCCGACGTCAACGTATAGATGCCATTTCCCCTCCCCGCCTACGCCATCCGGCCGCTATTATGACCATCATCAAAACTGATGAAGGCGAGAGTATCCCTGCTGATGTAAAAAACAGTGCGTCGAGGTAGCTCGAGTATAAATGGCGGCTTCGTATACGCTTTTTTTTTTTTAGTATAGTCGCAAACTGTGATTCGTAAAAGGAGCGTGAATTTTGGTACAATGAATACTGATACAATAACAAAATTTCTGAGACCAGGAAGCATTCTTGCTCCCCTCCAGTTTTAAGGTTCTTTGATGTCCTCTTTCCAAATATCTGAGTTACGTTAAAATCGGAAATTAACACCTGCGCCAGTGCCCTTGCTAGACGCCAAAATATATATTGAAATTTCATTGGTAAGAAAAATCTTGAGAAACACGTTTTTTAAATTCGTATCCCCGCAATGGGGGAGAAGGGAGGGAAGAGTACAAATGCCTCCTATATAAAAGTTTTCATTTTAACTAGAATTCACAAAATCGAAATTGCGTTTGTGTTATTAAATACAGTTTCGTATAGTGTTTTTTTTACATTGGATCACTTTGCTTCATCTCAGGTAGTCTGGGGGTAGGGGGTAGAAGTGGTCGAACGAAAAAATTGATTATACTACCAACATGTGCGTTTTACATATTTTTTCCAAGTAAAATAAGAACTTTGAGACACGATTTCTTTAGCTCCACATTTTAGGGGTCGGCGCCCCCTGAGAAGGGATGATACGAAAAATGCAATCTCATGATGAAAAAATGTAATATCAACAGATACCTATTGATATACACCAAAATATTGAAATTCCGCCGGTAAGAATTTCTTCCAGACCATTTCACGAATTCGTAGCCGCTCAGAGGAGGAGCAAGAGGGGAGCTAGAATGCCTCCTGGTCTCAAAAATTTTGTTTTAGTATCAATATTCATCGTACCAAAATTTGTGCCGGTATTATCAAATGCAGCTTTTTTATAGGATTATTTACATCGGATTACTTGTATTCCGTCGGGGAGGTTCAGGAGTGGAGGGTAAGAGGGGTCGAATGAAAAAATTAATTCTATCAGTAACATGCACGTTTTACATGTTTTCCCAAGCGATATTCAAACTTTGAAAGGGGCCTTTTTTGGCTCCACACTTTAGGGGTCGGCGCCCCCTGGACGGGGGAAACGCGGGAACACCAATCTAATGATGGGAAAGGTCAGTACTAACGAGTATCTATCGATAGACATCAAAATATTAAAATTTCATCGGTATAAAAATTTTACAGCCAATTTCCAAAATTCATAGCCCCACATTGAGTAGGAAGAGGGGAGCAGGGATGCCTCCTAGTCTCGAAAATTTTATTTTCGTGTCAATATTCATCAGGCCAAAATTCACGCTTCTTTCACGAATTGCAGATTTTAAAAAAATTACAGTCAGCGACTGTACTATTTCTTTTGCTGTCGGCCAAACCGTTATATCGCTTTGGAACCGAAGGCACGTTAGGAGCGCTAATGTCGAAGACGCGAAACATCCGTCGTGATGACGAATGCGCAAAATTGGCTCCGTTTTTTCGTCTCGATTACTCCGAATATAAATAATTTTTTCCACTCGACAAATTACGACGCCGTCTACACCTCTTCACCCCGTATCTCGTTCCGATTTACAAGATGAAAAATGAAATCTAATACGACGCCGAGAACGATCGCGCGCTCATCCCGAATATACGACGATCCCACGAGCTAAACGATGCGATGAAATTATCGTCGACGAATGGAAAAAAAAAAAGGGGGACATGAAAATGCACCAAGGCGGCCCACAAACCTCGCAGACACACGCTTTACTATACGACGCGACATTTCGCACAAAAATATCTACGTCGAACGATAAACCCTAAAAACTCGAAGGTTCGCAATAATAAACGAGAAATCGAGAAAATACCGAGACGAGGATAAATTAAAAGAGAAAAAAATCCGAGGCGAATTCCCATCGCAAAATCGCTACCGACTCGTCGAATTGTAAACTTATGGTAATGACGGCGCGAAAAAGCCCAGTCCGATTTATATCGCGCAATTTCCATCGAACTGAGCTCAAAATCTATGGTTTTATTTGCGGCGACAACGACGACGAATTGCTTAAGTAAATGAAAATTTCATACAAAACTACCCCAAACTATTAATAAACATCTCGCAGCGCACGGCAAACTTTCAGCATGTTTTTTCAACGAGCTTTTTTTTCCGCCATTCGAATCGGATAATCCGAAACTGGAAAATAACGACGACCGTAACGCCGCCGCCGCCGTCGCCGTCGCGAAATATTCTTTCGATTATACGCAAATACACGGCGACAGCGGCGACGACGACGCAGCCACCCGAAGGCAATCCGACCACCAACGTGATTAATTGGTATTCGTTTTGCGAGCTACGCGGAAAAGCGAGCTTTTCGACGACATCCATATAAAACGAATATTTTTCCGATTACAAATAAATTACGAACGAGTAATTCGACGCGTTCCTGGTTCCCATCCCCTTCTGCGCGAATCGCGAAATTCAATATAGCGTCGCGGAAGAGGAAACCAGTGTTTGTTCCAAGAGTCGCGCAGCTTAACGTAATTAAAAGCCGATAAGGTTTTCGCGCAAAGTTGCCAACATTTCGCGATAAATAATTAGAGCGAATTAAACGTGTTAATAATCGGTACGACGAGCTTACCAAGTCTTCCAGATTTACAAATTTAACCCGAAACATCGACGGAATTCCAACCTTTATTTCGATAGAAATTCAAATATCCGAGCAAATCTTGAAATGAACCGAATTTCCAAGATTTTACTTTCGTAAACGTACTAATTAGGATGACTTACAATTAATTGCGAATAAATCGGACGCGAATCTGTTTGCGAATGAAATAATTAGTTCGTGAATCAGAGCCCACAAAGTGGTAGCAAATTTTGAAAGCCAGTAGTGGCAGAACTGCTTTTCGAGGTGGAGCAAATCGCTGGAAATTTCAATTTTTATTCCCATCACTGAAGAGCTTTCTGAGTTAGAAATTTTGACAACCTGAAAATAATTTTGCCGACTCGGCATCTATCCGTAAAATAATTGATTTCGAGGAGGGGGGGCAAGTATGGTTTGTTAGTCAGATAAAATAAACTATTTCAATAAAAATATGCTTCATGAAAATTAAAGTTTTAAAATTTTTTTGGGGGAGAGTCAGTGCTGTATGAGTCATTTAGATTGTAGTATAGATTTCGGTGGGGGGCTAGCGACCTACATATTTTTGGATCTTGGAGAGTTATAAATTTGGATCTAAATAATTCAAAGCGGTGATCATAACTTGGTGACGACTTTTTGCTTAGATTTTAGTTTTGGGTCGTGGGTGTCGCCACCAAACTCCTATCACTTGACTAAGGGAAAGGGTCCATGTTGGCTCCCTCCCCTCAGAGGATCACGGGATCCTCACGTACTACATCGGACACGTGTCCGCCGCGAGCACGAGAATAATTTTACGTAATAAAGTAGTACTTACAGATTATTAATCGAGTTGTAAACGAGGAATGATAGATCAAGCAAAAGCGTACTTACATAAGGAAATTGACCTACTCAAATTGAAGGTGTTTAATTCATGGAATATTATTTACACGTCATATATTGAACGAAAACGAGGTATAAAACTGAAGAGTTGAAGGCTTGGCAAAGTACGTAATACGTACGTTGCACAAAACGTAATTTAATATACATATAATAAGTCTAAGTAACATCGATGGATCCATACGCCTGTACCTAGCCTAATATCTAGATCCCCTCCAATTTAAATAAAACCGGTTTTATCTATTATACCTGGTCTTAACTGTACGTACGATCCTACCTATCTAGATTGGATCTACAAGATAGGCATTCCGTTTGATCCAATCCTATATTACAAGATGGAACAAGCGCTTTTACAATAAATTTTACCATAGAAACCTCTTCAAAAATTATTAAAACTTCATACTTTTGTAATATAAATGTAAAAAAAATTTTCCCCCGTGCTCCCCTCAGGCAATTTTCTCTTTTCCAGTTCCAATTTTTTTGAAATATCTTGACCAAGTTCTGAGGGGAGCGGCAAAAATTCACTGCTCATAGGTGAAAAAAATCTAAATCCGCCTCTGGTAACACAAGATATCTAACGGATTTTTTTTTTTGAAAAATCACAAATTTTTCACCACCTTTTCGTGAAATTTTTGGAAATCTCATCTTCACCACACCTCCCTCCTTATCTATCAACGAGGTCAAATTTAAAATTGAAAAAAAATTTGTTTGGAAAAAAATTAAAATTAAAATTGTTGAAAAATTAACGCATCATATGATTATTGAAAAAAAATATATATATGACGTCACATATTGTACCAGTGCTGCCAATACATAAAAAAGCCAATAATTTATCAAAAATAAACAATGTTCGTGTAATTATTTCAAAAATATTTCGGGTATTTTCATTCTTGCGCTACCTTTTGACAAAATTCACTGTGCTTACTCACTACTTTTTCACAAAATTTTTGAAAATCTCATCCTCACCACCCCTCCTTTCTTATTCACCAACGAGGTAAAATTTCAAATTGATAAAAAATTTGTGTTTAGAAAAAAATCAAATTTAAATTGTAAAAAAATTAACGCATTATAATGCTTATTTTAAAAAAATATATGTGAGGGCGCATACGAAAAGGGACCACTTGGCCAAAATTTCGATTTTTTTTTGTTGATGAAATTTATGTAAAAAACCTACAAGAATTGAATGGAATTGACCATTGATCTCAATTTTCAATATTTCGAGGAAATTTCGACATTTAGAGTTGAGCATAAATATACGTAAATATTTTTCTTCAAAAATTGCTCAAAATTTTTTTTAATTTTTTTTTTCTATGAAATTTACGTAAAAAACCTTCAAGAATCGAATGAAACCGACCACCGATCTCAATTTTCAATATTTCGAGGGAATTTCGATGTTTTAAGTAAAGAATTTGACAACTTCAAACCCTCTCCTGTAAAATTATGATTTTGGCCAAGTGGTCCCTTTTCGTATGCGCCCTCACATATGACGTCACATATTGTACCAGTGCTGCCAATACATAAAAAATTACCAATAGTTTATTAAAATAAACAATTTTTGTGTAATTTTTTCAAAAATATTTCGGATTTTTTCATTTTTTCTTTACTTTTTGACAAAATTTACTACTTATTCACTACTTCTTCACTACTTTCACCACTTTCACTACTTGTTAGATCCCCTATAACAGGGTTAAACCTATTGCCATTCGACAAAAATGAAAATTATTAATTTTTAACCCCACTAGTCGCAAATTTTGGTATTACACCCCCTCCTCCCTCAACAAAATACTTTTCCCATATTGTGGATTTCAGCCTCGAACTTCGGTTTTTGTGCAATAACTCGAAAAACATCAATCATTCGATCATAGCGCAGTCGTGGTTATATGAATATGCAATCTACATCGAATTCCTCGTCGAATAAAGGGATCAACGAAATCTCCAAGTTGAAAGGAGGAGAAGCTGTGATCGTTGGAAGAGCAGGGATTTCGGAGTTCACTTGAAATAAGCATAACATCGACATTGGTGGCATTGAGAAAGCGTTCAGAAAATAGTGGTAGTCTACCTTTGTGAATATCCAGCAAGTGCCAAGGATGTGCCTCGCCTTCATCCTCCTCTGACCCCTTCAAACAACCTTCTTTTTCACGATTATTCAATCGGTGCAAACAAAATGAGTTCGATTGTATTAATAAAAGTTGAAAATATCGATTCAGCTGTCATTGTACACTCAATCATAATTCCTCCACTTCTTGCGGATTACTGACCCTCCGATGTCGTTTCTGCAATTCAGACTCCTTCTATCACTGCTACGGAAAAACTTACCAATATTGAGAATTTCCTGAATTCGCCGATTTGAAAAACCGACGCGAATATAATGCACTACGAACACTTCGACGCATTAAATTTCACGCAATTGTTGAAAAAGTTAGTGAAAAAATTTATTTCGAATGTTTATCTTGGCACGACGATAGGCGAAAATAAACGTATAAGATGCAAATGAGAAGTTGACTTTATACGGCCCAAAGCACACTAAAATTCTCATCATTTTGAAATTACTCGTAGCTTTTAGCGTGTAATTCAAACTCGCTGTACGAATGTCTTCTCTTCTTATTAAAAGGTAACTTTTATACGTACGGCGTATAATATGCAAAAGGAAGCAATTACGTTTCATTAAAATTCATTCTTATCTGTTTAAAAATACGAATACCTGAAGAGTTGCCTCGCAGCGAAGTTATCTGGTTAAAGAAGTATTTATCAGATTACAAGTATAATTGTGGTGGAAACAAAAAACAACGTTATTAATGGCGGTCGTTACAAATTACTCGACTCGCGGTACGTTCTAATTTACTATATCAGGTTACGCCACGTAGATAAAATGCTCGAAAAGGTCGCCAAGCTAAGCGAAATAATTAAATGATACGTAAATCAATTCGGCTCCGTTCAACGTACATCCCAACCAAGTGCTTTTCTAAAAACGCACCGAGCTTTTATAAAAAGTACATTCGTTAATTGAACGTAGCAAGTTTGAAATTCTTAAGTGACCACCGATATGGGCGGAATTTTCGCCAAACTTTCCGCCACCATGAATTCAGCTTTTCTCTTACCGTCTCGTCGAGCCGCGTATTTTTTCATTTTCTTCGGTCGCCATTAATCGTTCGTTCGAATTACGCTTCGCTATTCCGCGTATCGTCGTGTGGAGTAAGAAAAATAAGGCGAAAATGGTAAAAGCCGACTTCTCGGTAATTTATTTCCCTATCAGCGATAAGGCAGACGTTGAAAAGATCGCAAAAGCAGTCAATTTGATTAAAATGAGCTATTTAATCAGCCGAAAAGTGTATTTAGTTCGAGGCGTTTGCTTTCTTTCGTGAAAATACACATAGTTGGGAAAAAGTAACATAAAAAGGACGAACCCTTCAGAGCGTGACTCTAATGTCTGCCATATCATTTTCGTTTACTTCAATTCACAATTTCACGTCCTCGGGGATGATACATCTTATACGAGCGTCTGCACTTGTCAGCCGCAGAATACGAATATCAAATTACATACTTTATTTTTGCTTTTTCACGATAACTTCGCCTTGTCTTTTCGCGTCTTATAAATTACATCGTTTTAAAAACGCCGAGTGTCTTTCGTCGGCCCCGAAATTCGACCCTAACACGCTTTTAAATGATCGGAATGCATTTTCATTACGTTGTTCAGCACACGCGGCCACCTTCCGAACTCCTCTCCGGTAATTTATCACCTGCTACGTACACTCACACCGTGGACTCGATTTATGACACGTAAGGGCTTCGCGGAAACGTTGTGCGTAGCAAAAAAAAACCTTTTTTGTTGGAAAATTCTCTCGTACAAGTGGTACGCTGCACGTGATCGTGAGCGATGTTGCAGCTTTCACGGAATTTATTAATTTTAAAAATTCACTCGTCCAACGAATAATGGTATATAAGTTCGCTTAGGCGATGCTTTTGCGAGCTTTTGAACTTACACGACAAGACAACATTAAATTGATATTTGTCGCGTTTGCGGTGAGTCGAAGTATAAGAGAATCAATAGACAGCTAATCAAATATCATCTCGAATATGAACTCAAACTTCATCATTAGAAGCGAATGGCGTCGAAATAAGGGCTTCGAAAGCGACTAATCAATTATACCGAGAGTTTCAAACGTCGATAAAATTCATACCTTCACCAGAAAATGCAGCAAAAAAAACTCACCGTTTCATCGACGTACACACCGCAAAGCACACAGACGCTTTCGCATTCGAAATGTCTACGTTCCACGTTGCAATTTCATCCGACGCCAAATTATGTAAATGCGCTGAAAAAAAGCACAAGAAACCATTATTCATAACCTTTTTTCACCGCTACAAAACCATATCTTAACATCAAAGTGACGTTAATTCGCGTTCCGACGCAATTTCCAACTTACGGACAATATTTTTCACGCGGTGGAAAGCTAATTTCGACATCTTTATCGCGGCGGATATTACCAACGATGAAATTATCAAAACCGAAGAATCGCGAACATCATTTTTACAAGTTGCTCAAACGATTTTCCGCTTCGAGTTTAATTCGCTCGTACAATTTTAAGATCTGTAAAAAGTAAAAGAAAACTCGTCAGTTTGTAAGATGATAACAACGGCCGAATTTGCTTGCTCCGCTTCAAATTTTCCATCATTACGAAGTAAAGGATATCTTTTCTAGTCCGAAATAGGCTTTGTTGCAGCAATGGGGGGGGGGGGGAGGCAAAACTAAAAAGACCGTTAAAAAGATCATTAAAAAAAAATCCAAAAATTTTCAAAAAGGTGACCAATGGTTAGGAGTTGGGCTCAAAACGGTTTTTTGTTTGGGGCTCTGGTTTGGGGGCCTGGGCCTGAATTTCAAGAATCGGGTCTCGGGTCTCGAAGCCAAGTCCGCAGTAATCAGGTCTCAGGGCCGGGGTTTCGGGTTTTGTGAAAAATTATCGGGGCTTTTCAGGGCTTCCATTTTTTTTATATCACACCAATAATGTGACGTCTGAAAAAATGCAAGCCCCAAAAAGACCTCAAAGTCAAAATATCTGTGATCTTAATTAGCTACTATAAGTAATGAGGTGGGTTTTAATTTTTTTTTGCTGATGGATGTTGAACATTAAGAATGTTGTAGAATGAGAAATGATAGAAGTAAAACTAAAATAAAAAAAGTAACAGAATTTTGAAAAAATGAATTTCGTCATTTTTAAAATTTTGATAATTTTTTTCTAGCAGATTTTTTGTACTGTTATAAGATCCACTAATAACATTTATGTCAATTCCGTTTTTTTCAATTTTCACATTTTATTTTGAATTTTTCAAAGTTGTTATAGCGCCTTAAATTTTGAAAATAGGCAAAAAATCATAAAGACACTTTGTTGGAAATTTTTTTCTCAGCAAGATACCATACTCAAGTGAGGAATTTCGATATAATCTTGGTTTCTCAACTAAGGTACACTTTTGAAGTACTCTAGTTTCCTTCTACGAGTAGATAAGAGTTAGTGAGATTAGGCACGTTTGACACGTTCCCTCTGTAGCACATGTTGGTACTACACCCGTGTAAACCTCCATGTATCAACTGTACAGAAACAAAATTGATGATATGCGAGTTTTAAAAATTCGCAAGCCCTGAAAAGCCCATGGCCTGAAAAATAATAATCGGGTTACGGGGCCCACTTTTGAAAACTAGGTCTCGGGTTTCGAATCAATAAAAGAAAAATATATAATAATAAATTGTTGTAATAAGTATAATTTTTAAAAATAAAAAAAAATAACAAAATTATTATTAAAATTAAATAATTAATTTGCAAAAAAATTAATTAAAAATAAATGAAAAATTATTTTTAAAAAATTCATAATCTTATAATTTTTATTAATAAACAGTCATTTCTAAAAAAACATATCATCTGTCCGGGTCTCGAAATTACATTTTTGGGTCTTGGGGCTTCGGTACAGGGCTCAATTTATCGGGGCTTTTCGGGCTCTTCAGGGCCTGGTCCTGGGCCCGACCCCTGCCAATGATAATTTTTTTTACTTCTTTTTAAATTCTCTCATTTTTCAATGTTTTTATGGCTATTTCAATATTTTCGAAATTTTCTTTGAGGGCACTGCGTCCCCCCACAAAAAAGCTTTCGTTATGTCATCATTTAGTGTAAATTTTTCAAAATGCAGTCGTTTTTTGAACATTGAAAATTTGCCAAAAATCGAAAATTCAACTTCACCAACTAATAATTTGATTTCAAGGTTTTTCGACATTCTTCTCCGAAAATCCAAGAATACTTCCGATCACGACGTGAAATTTCATATTTCGGCGGGAAATTCATCCAAAACAAGCAACATTTCCGAATACACGCGAACGCTGAAAATTATTACTGCGGGGAATAGATAAAATTTTCTGCAAATATGCTTTTGCGAGTTAAACGTTCGAAAATTTACTAAGAACTTTAACCATTTAAAGTTTTCGCCATACATGTTAGTCTAGTAATTTCGATAAACTTCTTTTAATGCCAAGTGTATCTGTGTAGATCGGTAAATGTAATATTTTTTTATCTGCGAAAAAAAAAAAAGCCAACGCACCGGGATAACTGGAAATATATCGTTATTTACTACTGTTTATTTCCGTTTGGTTATTTTTTTTTCTTAGTTTTTATCAAGATTAATGGAAGTTTTGTTTTTCTGCACGTTCTCGAGATTAATGCCGAATAAAGAGACTTGTTTTCACATTTTTTTCAGTCAACGTGAAATGAAGTAGAGATACAAGAAGTTCTTGGCACTTAAAAAGGATTTCCCTAAATTTATTGCCGACGTTTAAAAAAGCTCCAGTAAACGAGATACTTACATCAAAAATATAAACTTTTTACATTTTCGTCTTGTAATAGAGCTCACCATTTCAACACGTCTGCGATATTTCCGATGTCGAGTGAATTTATGTAATCCGACGCTAACACGCGCGTTTATGTAACACGTCAATTAAAGGTTTCTAATTGACGATGTAATTTCATCAATTTTGTTTGTCTTTTTTTATCAATGATATTCGCACGCGTAATGTAGACAACAAAAAAATCAAATATTTCAATCGAATTACGCCGCGTAAAAACATAAATCGTATAATTCCGGTCCCCCATACAAAACGACCCTTTTGGAATGCGTAATTTGAACTTCGTAAAAGGGAAGACGGCCGTTTATTTCCACCTTAGTACACGAATTTAATGTTGTATAAACGCGGCAATTACGACGATTCGATGCGACATGCGCAGCTCTAAGAAAAAAAACACCACGTAATAGAAACCGCTTGATGAAGCTATTCAAAAACATACGCGTATTAAACTCAATTAATCGGGGCGCGATCTTATCAGCGAAAAGGAATATCCGCAGGAAATACGCGTCTTTATGCTGGTACATCGACGTTCTCCGGCACTCGTAGCTTTTGGGTTTCTTTATAAGGCGCTCGCACACACAGACATAAGCTGGAATAGGGTTGTTAAATGATGCAAACTTACAAGCATTGTCTTTTATTACGCTTATCGTTATCACCTCGGAATGCATCGGTTTTTACGACCGTTTCACTCCACTAATTTGCATTCGAGTGGAAACAGATAACGTGGTAACGTGAATCTACGATTATGACTGTACAATTTGACGTTCCTGATTGCGTCTTCGAGAAAGCCAGGCGACTTACCTGCTTCTTCGATAAAATTATCTCTTTTGGAAATACGTTCCCTTTCGGTTATACGACCAGGAATTCGAAAAGGTGCGACGATCGTAGATAAGCTCGTGTTTGATGTGTTGCGACGCGACGGCCATTTTCGTGTACGCGTATTTTCTGTAACCAAAAAAATACGCTGTTTAGTACACTTTGATATAGTAATGAACACACTGAAATACGTGATTATAATTTTAACCTAATTTATGTACAAAAAACCGATATAAAAAGGCGAGAAATACGATGTAAATTCACATCTCCGCTTCTGATAAGATATCCTCCTCGTCTTACGAATTTCTCCACCACAAAACCCCACCTAAACTACCAGAAGCTAGTAAAACCCGACAAAAAAACTTCATTAATCGATTATAACACGTGTTGTACATAATAACCCGATAACGCCGCCTCATAAGGAAACACGTCCGAGACAATATTACACTTGGAGCACGTACCGACAAACGGCGCTCAACACGTATTTGGTTACCCTTTTGAGGAAAAATTCAACGCTTTGCCGCCACCGAATTTCCAATTACGAAATTCTACTCATACACGAGTGACCTTTCGGTAGACGCACGCAAATTCGCCGCAGAATATTCACCGAGGATACCTAATCCCTCTTATCGGCGTTTCCACGAAATCGAGGAATGCTACAGTGAAATCGCTTGGAAGAGTTGAAATATTCGTTTCCTCCGATAAAAAGCAACGAAACTTGGGAAGTTCTTCAATATGCTTGTATAGTTTCGAAAGAAAAATAAATATAATTTATTTCGCAGGCAGATCGAAAGTTAGAAGCAAAGGAGGCAAATCAGCATAGATGAGCCACATCGCGGAACAATTATCCACCCCTTTTACATTTCGCACGTTCCACTCCACAATTGCAACAGAAATATTATTTTGACGAAAAAAATTTTCCAACAAAAATTCTTCCTTGTTAATTTTCATGTAATTTTAGTCATCATGATATATTCACTCAGAACACCTCTCGTTCCGCAAATTCGAGCAAGTTGGAATCCGCGATGGTATCGTTGTACAGGGTGTTCCGCAACTAATGCACCGCCTTCATATTTCTGATGCAGCTACTCAAACAACACAAGTACATGTATGGTTACCAATTCTAACTTTTGAAGGGGCGAAATTATGCTCCCGCAAAGGTTGCTTTTTCACACGTCCCACTCAATTGGTAAAATAGATAGGCAACATTTAGTTGGAACTTTCGGTAGAAATTTTCAAATCCTACAAAATAAGCCATGTTCATATTTTACATAACTCTAAAATTGAAGGAGCTATAACAATTTGAAAATTTGTACACTTCATAGCTCCTTCGATTTTCATGTTGGGCAACATTTGCACGAGTACGTTATTGTTAGAATTTTCAGAACCCAAGAAATGCGACGTCATTGTTTTGCCTAACTCTAAAATTGAAGGAGCTGCAATCATTTTTTATCATTTTTTTCCTCTGCTCCTTTTTTCGAATACCTATAGCTCCTTCAATTCAAGAGGTAGGCAAAACTTTGACATTTTGTTTTGTAGGTATTGAAATTCCAACCATAAACGGGTCCACGTAAATTTTGTCTAACATGGAAATCGAAGGGGTTATGAAGCGAAGAAATTTTCCAATGGTTGTAGCTCCTTCAATTTTAGAGATAGATGAAACACGATCCTTACTTATTTTGTCGGGGTTGAAGAGTTCTACAAAAAGCTCCCTGGTAATTTTGTCTACCTACATTACCAACTGAGTTACAACGTTTTAAAAAGTTTTATTTCAATTTTTATTCTCTGACAATTTTTCAAATGGTTGTAGCTCCTTCAATTTTCGAGTTAGATGAAACATGAACATGACTTATTTTGAAGGGGTTGAAAAGTTCAACCGAAAGTTTTAACTAAATGTTTCCTATCCGTATTACCAACTTTGTCCCTTCAAAAGTCAGGGTCGGCAACTATACACATACTTGTGTAGTTTGGATAGCTGCATCAAGGGTACGAAGGCGGTGCACTGGTTGCGGAACACCCTGTACAATGTAACCGCGATGATTTATCCAATTTCGGTGTTATTGTTGTTGCCGATGAGTGCTACTGAAGGCAACAATGGTGATATCGCGTTTCCTTTCTTGTTGTAGACGCTGTGATGTTGATGCATATTCCTCGTCTGAGCAATTGTTGTACATACTCGTATTTTTCATGGTTATTTTTTTTTTGGCATCGCTATACCAATTGTTATGATTTCTTGATGATTAATACGTTTGTGAGCCTTTTTCACACTTTTAATCATTCACAAATACACATTCCAGATCCTGAACAAATTACACTTAAACGAATGACTCCACCAAGTACTCCGCAACTTCTCAATTTTGAAACAGCGAAATTTTCACTTTCCAAAAGCCAACCCCTTTTCCATAACGTTTCGCCCAAGACTAATCCTCATTTCATCACAAAAAACCCCGACAGCGGAACGAGATTGTACTCAATTTTGGCAAAGACTCTCTAGAGAGGGAAAAAAACGGATACCAGAGTAAATAACGGTTTCGGGATTACACGGCGCGTTTCTCGATTCGCAACGTGAGACAAAAAGTGATTTCTTTCCAAAGGAAACGGAATCTTTTTATTTGAAAAAGAAAACGCCACAGATGAAGAAAAAATAGAACAAAACGAACTTTCTGCGTCGTGTTTATCAGCGAAGTAAAGTTCCTGTATCGTCTTTTACTTCGCCCGGACCCAGAGAAAGAAAATAATAAAAACCATCCGGCATGGAATTGCCAAAGTAAACCCATCGCTATATTTACCAGCAAACGCAGCCGAGACGACGGTTATGCGTACGTTAAGGAAAATCTGCCGCTGCAAGGGGTTACCCGGCGGCCCCCCTTATGTCCTTGTACAACCTATTAAATTCTTCCATTTGGAATTATACTCTTCGAGATATTCGTTTGCCTTCAATTTACCGTTCCATTGCACTTGTTAGGCTCTTTTATATCTACCTTCATAACGTCTCGTCTTGCGTTCTCTTTGCTTCTTGTTTTCGCGCCGAACGAAACTTCTCTTCAAATGGAAAATTTTTCATCAAATTGTTTAATCATGGAAGACTTCATTATTAAGCATGCCTCGCTTGTCTCATTCACACCTTACAGTCTTGGACCATCCCAAGACTGCAGCCTGGTTATAATTTTTTGGGCTTTAGGCGTTATTTCGGCAACATTAACTTCTCTTGAAATAATCCACATCATTTAATTATGCGTAATTACAAATTAATTAGCGAGCACTCGTTTCATGTTCCGCTCAATTGCCATTGACATCTGGAAAGATCATTTCTGCACCAAATCCGTTGAATTTTTAATATGTTGTGCTTACAAGTGTCCTTTATTCGCGTATTTAGCGGTTTTTTTCATTATTTCATTTTTGATCTGCGATATGACGTAATGCAATTTCAATACGTTATAATACAGCACGATCAGTCGTCATCATTAAAGAGGCGAATTTCCACGGAACTCTCCAAACAACGTAGACCTTTTCACTTCGTGGTTTGGATCTCTTGTTCATTCTATTCCGGCTCCTTTCTCCTTCTGATGCCACCACTGCTCCATTTTCTGCGTTCAAATCACCGAAATTATGACCCACAAGAAAAAAAGCCAAGTCTGTCCCCTTCTCGCAGCACGTTTCCCAGCACAACAACGCTTCGCCGGGGGAAAATCCTTCAAAAAATACGATTTATTCGTACGAACTCCCGGCAATCTCACCGAGTTGGCGCGCCGTTAAATGCAATTTATTTAAAAATCTAATTTTCCTCGCGACTCGCAAGCACACGTAATCGACAAGCCGTATAAAACTAACGAACAATGGCGCAATTTCTCCGCTTTACCGTCTTCTCTACAAGCTCGAAGCTTTCGAAAATTTAGCATAAAGCTCATACATCGTCTGCGGCGAATTGCGCGATAAAACGATATGCAAAATGTAGACAACCTCCCGTCATTTTTTGAGTCGCGAATAACTTTGAATTTTTAATTTCCAGTTTTACGAGACGACTTCAAAGCTCAACCTAAAAATACGCAAACTGCCATCGGTGGAACGACCATATTGGAATGCGGTGCGCCAAAAGGTCAACCGGAACCTGTGATATTTTGGAAAAAAGACGGTGACGTTCTTAATATCGACAACACGAGAAGGTAAGCTTATGTGCTGTATTGTTTAATAAAATAAAAAAAAAAACGGTAGCAGCTCGTATAACGTTTTTTTTTTTTTCGTTGCTACGACGCTCTCGTCGTAACCTTTTTTCTCTTTTATTTTTCGAATTCTTCGTTGCTGCTCGATGGTTTAAGAAATTGAAGTTCGTAATATGAACTGAATAGTCCAACCCTTGAGATTTTTCTTTATTAAATTAAGATAATTTGATTTTTTTCAAGAGAGATTTTTACCTAATTTCGAATACGAAAAGTATTAAATTAAATTTAATATTGCGACGGTATTGTTTCGAGTTTTCTTTTTTTTTAAAAATAAAATATATACATGAAAAAACTTTAGAAAATTAAGTTTTTTTTTTTAATATTTCAAAGGGAAAGTTACGTTTTTAACGAATAATCAATTGTTTGGAATTTTAATTAATTTCGGAAAACGATTTCGACAAACTCGACGTCGTAATTTAAGTAGTGATTCCCAAAAAAAAATAAGAAAAATTTTCTCAATATGCAAAATTGCGTTAAATTATTAAAAATTAAAAAAATCTAACGTTGAATTTTTTTTATCCATTTGACGCCTAAAGGAAAGCTATTTCAAGGCCAAAAACTACACCTAGGAGAATACCATTGCATAAATTTTGTTTGAAAAAGCTCACAAAAAATAAAAGTTGGAACGTTGTAAAACATTAGGACCCCAAAGTCGAGCTTTTTTAGTCAACCTGCTTGACTTCAAGTCATGTGAAATCAAAAGCCCTTTTGACGTTTTTAAAGTCCTACGAAATATGAAAGCGGTGAACTTTGCATTTACAAAAACCAAAATTCAAAAGTCGAGCTTTTCAAGTATGTTTTGTAGCAATTTAGTAAAATTATGAAGAAATTTGAAAAGATACGAAAAAATTTTCCACATCAAAAATGTGTTTTTTCAAATTTTCAACAACTTCCATTTCTAACGTTTTTTTATCAAATCACCCGAAGCCTTACAAAGACGCCCCAGTCGACAGGTTTTGTTCGCAATGCCAGTGGCGTAGTTAAGAGGGGGTCCAGGGGGTCTGGACCCCCCCCCCCCCTTGAGGTCTTCGAAAATACTCATTTTTAAATTTTTAATGCAAATTTCAAATTATTTCTAATTATTTGAGAAACAAACAAGTCAAGTAAATTTTTCCATTTTTTGCATTCTTGTTCTATTCTTCAAAAAAAAACAAATTACAAAATTGTAAAGAAAAAAAATACCCCCCTCGCATCTGCCAGTGCAGGACCCCCCCCCCTTGATAACTGCCTGGCTACGCCACTGCGCAATGCTAACAATATGGGGAAAATATGGTAAAATTTGAGAAAAACCGAAAAAATAATTAAAACAAAAAAAGTTTTTCGTTCAATTTGTAGCAACTTTCGTTCCAAAATTTTTTATCTCAAGTCATCCCACATCTCACAAAAACGCCCCAACTGACAAGTTTTGTTCGCAATGCTAAAAAAATGGGGAAAATGTAATAAAATTTGAGAGAAAACGAAAAAATAATCAAAACAAAAAATGTTTTTCGTTCAATTTGTAGCAACTTTCGTTCCAAAATTTTTCGTCTCAAGTCACCTCACGTCTCACAAAAACGCCTCAACTGACAAGTTTTGTTCGCAATGCTAAAAAAATGGGAAAAATATAACGAAATTTATGAGAAAACGAAAAAATAATTAAAACAAAAAATGTTTTTCGTCCAATTCGTAGCAACTTTCGTTCCAAAATTTTTTGTCTCAAGTCACCCCACGTCTCACAAAAACACCCGAACTGATTGTATTTCCAACCTTAACAAAATAGCAAAAATACTGTGAAATTTAAAAAATCACAAAATTCAGGGTAAAACATGACTTGGATTCCTTCAAAAGTAAGCTTTTCGGTAAATTTATTAAACCACGAAACACGTCAATTTTCGATTAATCCATCAACACCCTCTTAACTCGAGCCAAAACTCGATATTCACTCGAAAGTTGAACTTTCACAGAATTCTCATACATTTATCTGACAATGAAAATTTTCATTTTATCTTACATCTGCGGCGCCTTCGTTCCATTATAATAAAATTCGATTTCATCCCCCACCCTTCCATTGTTTCCACGGTATTTCGGGTAATTTCGTCCGTTACAGCGCTTCAACAACGTGTAAAATGCGGCCATTCCACGACCGTCCTTTTACACAAATTAAACGCGTAAAAAAGCACGTCGCACGTCACAAACACGATTTTCATATCGCATCGGTGGCCATAATCGCACACGATTGCGGCCATTGGCGAAACATCTCGACGAATAGATTCTCGAAATCTTACAACGGTCACGTAAATCTTTGGCACAACTCCAACGAAGGTTTTTCGCGTAATTCGAATTCATCCTTAATTCGGTATAATCGAGTTAAAATAGTCCCGATGAATTACTATCGAGCACGACGTTAGCGACATCCAATTTCTTGGTCTCTTCGTATACATACAATACACGTCAATTAAAACGCCCCTCGGATACTTGGTCATAGTTTTTTCGTTCTTTTTCGCAGGATACGAATACTGGAAAATGGCAATTTAATGATAAACGACGTAAAACAATCGGACATCGGAAAATACCAGTGTTTCGCTCAGAATACAGCCGGAATACGCGAAAGTCGTGTAGCTTTATTAACCGTACATGGTAAGTAAATCCTTTCAATTGCCTTAAATCCGCCGCCGCAGCGAACGAATTGCGGAAAAAATTTAATTTCGTATAATACCATTATCTCTAGTTCGATTGCTTTTTTCGTTTTTGCAGCCGTCCAAATGAAGTCATTTTTTATTTGTTGAAATAAATGGGGAAAAAAACAAAGTTTTTCATTCAATTTACGCTTCGGCAATTTCGTTCATTTACCTTTCGTACTTTTTATTTTCGCAGCCCACGTCGAGAGTCCACAACGGTGGAATATTTCAACTAAAAA
>QBDW01005936.1:0-12022 GCA_003261595.1 Maconellicoccus hirsutus | reverse complement strand
GTTTTATTCCTTTTACAAAATCCATATCGATGGATGGAATAAAAAAAAACGGAAAAACGTAATCGTAAAAAAAAACGCGACGGAAAGAGGAAAAGTATTACAGAAAATAAATCCGAATTTCGGAAAAACGAAACAAATTAATAAACGCGTATAAACATATTTTTTTCTTTAAAGTGGGACGTCTGAGCCCATAACCTTTTGCAATCAGAACTCGCGATACAAAATTTATTTTATTTAATTTAACCAAAAGACGTAACAACGAGTCTTCACGAAAAAAATTAAAGAACTAACTTAAAAATGAAACAACGAAACATACGTAAATGTAAAATACTTGATGGCCAATAAATTGTAAAAAATTATTAGAATTAATAACCATAGGTATCTAAAATTACAAAAAAATCAATAAGATGGAGTTCTTCCGGTGTAATTAGAGAGCTACTGAAAGCCCCCTGTATTGATGTTAACGCGAAGGATAATTCGGGATGTACAGCTCTTCATTTAGCAATTAAGAATTGCCGAACGGACAATGTTAGAGAGCTACTGAAAGCCCCTGGTATTGATGTTAACGTGAAGGACAATGGGGGACATACAGCTCTCCAGGAAGCAATATTGAATGGCCACTATAAGATAGTGAGACGACTGCTGAAAGCTACAGGTATATCAGTTAATGAAAAAGTGTTGGGTGATAGAACCCCTTCATTCAGCAGTGAAACAGGGCCAAGAGAAAATGGTGCGAGAATTACTTAAAGCTCCTGGTATAGATGTTAACGCGAAGGATAATGCGGGATATACAGCTCTTCAGGAAGCTATATTGAATGGCCACTACAAGATAGTGAAACGACTGCTGAAAGCTTCTGGTATATCAGTTAATGAAAAAGGGTTTGGTGATAGAACTCCTCTTCATTCTGCGGTGATACAGGGCCACTTGGACATAGTACGAGAATTACTTAAAGCTCCTGGTATAGATGTTAACGTGAAGGACAATGCGGGACATACAGCTCTTCAGGAAGCTATATTGAATGACCACTACAAGATAGTGAAACGACTACTGAATGTTTCAGGTGTATCAGTCAATGGTGAAGGATTCTATGATAGAACTCCCCTCCATTTGGCAGTGGAAAAAGGAGATATCAGAATAGTCAAAAAATTACTTAAAGCTCCAGGTATTGAAGTTAACAAGAAGGATATTCTGGGATATACACCCCTCCATGATGCAGCATTGCATGGCCAAGACGATATAGTGAATGAACTACTGAAAGCTCCGGATATATCAGTCAACGAAGGTGGTCCACAAGACGAAACTCCCCTTTATTTAGCAGCAAGAAGGGGCCATTGCGAGGTAGTTAGAGAGCTACTGAAAGCTCCTGGTATCGATGTCAATAAGAAAGATGTTTCTGGAAAAACAGCTCTTGATGTAGCTACCTCGAATGGCCATCAAAATGTCGTTGAAGAGTTGAAAAGATACGTTAGTAGTGCGAATTAAGTGTCAAGTGTCATGTCTGGAAAACTATTCGAAGCTTTACGCATTGTAGTCCATGAAACACGTATTTAATCCTTAATTCTCCTGGTAGAATCAAAGTATGTATATTCCAAGTGTTCCTCCATGTACAAATTATAAATTAATGTTGGTTGTTATTGCGTAATTTTGTAGCTGGAATTTTCCTCGGACGTGCTCGTTTGGCAGTTTTTCTCTTTTCTTTAGATATTTTGTTGTTATTTAGTTGACCTGATATTTCGTATTTTTCAATGTACCAAAAGTAAACAAATGTGAACGAAAATTTTCTTATTTTTTTTATTTTCGATCATTTAGAGTATCGAATATTTTTATAAAGTCCATGACTTCGAAGATATGTACTTATGCTCCATTATCTCTACTTCCCTTTTTTTCCCTCATTGATTCTTCAGTTTAGACTCCCTTCTCCTCTTAATTTATTTCTGACTGCGACGACTGTGTCATTGCTTTCTGCATGCAATTTTGGGAAGAGAGGTTTCAGATGTGTTTCTTTATTGCAATATAATTTGCCTACCTTGCGTATTGTGGGAGTTTATTTTTCAAATTTACTTTTCTGAAACGAGAATACAAGTATGGTGGGTTGCATAACCAATTTTTGTAGGAAAAAGCTCGAAAAACGCTGTAACTACCCCGCCAAATAGAAATTATGGAATATCTCTCTGCAGGTCAAACGAGTGTATGTTTAAGAGTATTACATCCTGAAAAACAGTCTTTCATGTTGTTTCATCAAATGGCTATCGAAATGTGGTTTCGGGCTGAGAAGTATAGGAAGTACGTTTCCAGTGGTAATCAAATGAAATCGGCGAATTGGTCAGAACCTCAATAAACTGTTATGCTTTAGTATTGAACCAGTTGTCAAGTAATTTACAGGCGATTCACCGCTTTATATATTAATATTCGTAGATAACTTATTTAGACGCAGCCCTCCAATTAGATTCGCAGTTTTTACCTTCCATATGTTCCTCTTCGTGCTGATTAAAAATGGGTGTTGTTACTGCTTCATTTTCGAGTATGAATTATTCGTGGAATGTGCTCTGTTTACGTTTCTTATCATAACTTCAATGAAGGTTTATACGACATCCTTTAAAAAGAGCTGAATTTTAGAAAAATGTTAGATAACTATGCCGTATTCTCGAAAATTATACAATTTAGTTATCGCCTCAGTTTGTCGTGGTTTTGAATTATGTTTTTTGTTTTGTCCCAACAGATGTGAACATCGTCGAAATATCCGAAAATAGTACCCTTACCTATCCGTTCTGATTCAAATTTCTTTCCTGGGTAAGTTAGTGGGATTGAATCATAACCTAGAGCTTCTCATCGTCGGGTTAGTGGTAGGCTACTTTTGAAGTTGGAGGGTGATACACGGCACTCATTTGAAGGAGGAAGCGAAAGTTAGCCACTGAAATTGTTTTAATCGTCATACATTGGAACTCCGCTACAAAAGTATGCCCCTTATTTTAATTTTTCCCATTTTAGTTTAAAATTTGAGAACAGCATTGAAAAATTGCACTCCTAAACAACAATGCACCTGAATCGAAATATTTTTAAAGTAGAACACTCCGCACCATCTGTGTAGTTTCATTTTCTAGTATAAAGAAAACACGTAAATGGGAAATATCACCAAACTCCCCCGTTTCTCCAACATCTCATTACGATAGACAGGGTGTTCCAGGGTTGAAGTAAGACCCTTCACTCGGCAACTATGCAACATTAGCTGAGTCCATGTGTGCATGTTTGACTAACCTCCGGACCATAAGAGAAACGGTATATTCCCTTAAATAAGCTTTTTTCCAATTTTATTTACGGATTTTGAATAATTATACCTCTGTTACTAAGATAGTTGGAAGTATGCGGTTTGTTATGAGAAAAAAAAATTTATTTAGATTATTGTAGCGTGAATGATTTTTGTGCGAGGTTTGAACGACCATGATATTTTAACCACATGGGTAAGAGAGGAGAGGTATGCGGCATTGAATCGGACGATCCTTCTCCAACCAGAAACACTCGTCAAAATGATTGTTCATGAGAACATATTTTTGTCAAATTCACGAATTAATGAAAAACTTCACTCATAACTACCCCTGCGGTCAGGAAGTTAGGCGAAAATGCATACATAAGACTCAGCTTATGTTGCCCGGTGGGTGGAAGGCGGATCCTCTACCCTGCAAAACGCTGTATTGCCATATTGTGTTATTTTTGTTCTAGAAACAAGATCACAGACTAAATGCATTCGTACCGTTTATTTTATCTGTTGTCCATACTCATTTGCAATCCTGCAACGAATCGACTAACCCATCAAGGGTATAGTTCACTTCATGTAGCGGCGCTAAAGGATGATTCGTTTGTAATGAAAAATTCATCTCGGCTAAAAAATAGTTTTGACTTGAATATCCAAAGTAATGAAGGGAACGCAACCCTTCTCTTGGCCGCAGAGAAAGGCTGCGCCGAGGTCGTTAGTGATCTGCTGAAAGTTCCCGGCATCGATGTTAACACAAAGGATTCTTCGGGAAACACAGCTCTACATATAGCAGCGCTGAATGGTGAAGAAGAGGTGGTGAAATTACTACTTCACACATCAGGTGTATCAGTAAATGGCGAAGGATGCGATCATGAAACTCCCCTTCATTTAGCTGCGAAATGGGGACGTATCAAAGTAGTTCGAGAACTATTAAAAGCTCCTGGTATTAACATTAATAAGCTGGGGAATTTGAATTACACAGCCCTTCATGAAGCAGCACAGAAAGGTCACGTTGATGTAGTGAAGGAACTACTGAACGCTAGAGGTATATCAGTTAATGGTGGAGGACATGAAACTGATACACCCCTTCACGTAGCGGCGAGAAGTGGACATGCGAGAGTAGTCCGTGAACTACTAAATGCTCCCGGTGTTAATGTTAATATGCTGGGAAATTCGAAATACACAGCCCTTCATGAAGCAGCACGGAAAGGTCACGTTGATGTAGTGAAAGAACTACTGAACGCTAGAGGTATATTGGTTGATGGCGTGTGGTCGTTTCATGGTCCCCCTCTCCTCTTAGCAGCAGCCGAGGGACATATCAATGTGGTACGAGAATTACTAAAAGCTCCTGGTGTCGATGTTAATGCGAAGGATATTTTGAAAAGTACAGCTCTTCATGAAGCAGCACGATTGGGCCGCGACGAGATAGTGAAAGCACTACTGAATACTCCTCGCATATCAGTTAATCTGAGGAACTGGCGTAATGAAACCCCTCTTCATTTAGCAGCAAAACGGAACTCTTCCGGTATACTTAGAGAGCTACTGAAAGCCCCTGGCATTGATGTTAACGCGAAGGATAACTCGGGAAATACAGCTCTTCATAAAGCAGCATTTTGGTGCCGCGATGAAACAGCGAAAGCACTACTGAATGCTTCAGGCATATCAGTTAATCAGAGGAATGTAGATAATTATACTCCTCTTCACTTAGCAACAAAATGGAACCGTTTCGGGGTACTTAGAGAACTACTTAAAGCCCCTGGTATAGATGTTAACGCAAAGGATAATGCGGGATATACACCTCTTCATGAAGCAATATTGAATGGAAACTACAATATAACGATACGACTACTGAAAGTATCAGGTATATCGGTTAATGATGAAGGATTCGATCATAAAACTCCCCTCCTTTTGGCAGCGGAAAAAGGACATGCCAGAATAGTCCAAAAATTACTGGAAGCTCCAGGTATTGAAGTTAACAAGAAGGATATTCTGGGATATACACCCCTCCATAATGCGGCATTACGTGGCCACGAAGATGTAGTGAATGAGCTACTGAAAGCTTCGGATATATCAGTTAACGAAGGTGGTCCACGAAATGAAACTCCCCTTTATTTAGCAGCAAAAAGGGGCCATTGCGAGGTAGTCAAAGAGCTACTGAAAGCTCCTGGTATCGATGTCAATAAGAGGGATGTTTCGGGAAAAACTGCTCTTGATGTAGCTACGTCAAATGGTCATCAAAATATCGTTGAAGAATTGAAGAAATACGTTAGTATTGCGAATTAATTGTCATGCCTGGAAAAGTATTCGAAGCCTTATTCATTGAAGTCTATGAAAGACGTATTTTAAGCATTAATGCTCCCTGTAGAATCGTAGTTTATATATTCCAAGTGTTCCTTCAGGTACAAATTACAAATTAGTGTTGGTTGTTATTGCGTAATTTTCTTGTTGAAATTTTCCTCGGATGTGCTCGTTTGGCATCGTTTCTCATTTCTTTAAATAATTTGTTGTTATTCTGTAATATTTGTAGTTGACAGAATATTTCATTAGTCGGTATTTTGATCAGGTATTTCTCAAGGTACCGAAAGTGAACTAGTTTGAGAGAAAATTTTCTTATTCTTTTCTATTTTTGATCATTTTAAGTATGGAATATTTCTATAAGGTCGGTTATTTCGAAGAAATCTACTTATGCCCCATTTTCACTACTTTTTTTTCTCATATTGATTCTTCAGTTTAGACTCCCTTCCCCTCTTAATTTAATCCTGACTGCGTCACTGCTTTCTGTATAGAATTTTGGGAAGGGAGGCTTCAGATGTTTTACTTTAATGCAATATAACTTGCCTATCTTGTGTATTGCGGGAGTTTATTTTTGAAATACTATACATATATATCCGTTTAAGACGGGATTACAGGTATGGTGGGTTGCACAACAAATTTTTGTTGGGAAAAGCATCAAAATCGCTGTAACTACCCAGCGAAATAGAAATTGACGATTATCTCTCAGCAGGACAAACCAGTGTATGTTTATGAGTATTATATTCTCAAAAATGGCCCTTAATGTAGCTTCATCAAACGGCCATCAAAATGTGGCTAAGGGGTAAGGAGTTTTGGAAGTACGTTTCCAGTGGTAATTAAACGAACTCGGCGATTTACTCAAAACCTCTCTAAAATATTTTATGATTTATATACTGTAGTTCGTGAATAACTTATTCAAACACAACGCTCCAGTTGTGTGTATTTCCTAAATGCTCCTCTTCGTACCGATTACAAATTTTGTTCTCATTGCGTCATTTTCGAGTTTGAATTATTCGTGGAATGTGCTCTGTTGAAGATTTTTATCATAATTTCAATGAAGGTTTATATGATATGTTTCAAAAAGGGCTGAATTTTAGAAAAATGTTTGATAACTATTCCTTGCTCTTGATAAATTATACAACTTAGCTATCGCCACAGTTTATCGTGGTTTTGAATTATGTTTTTTGTTTTGTCCCAACAGATGTGATTGTGAACATCGTCAAAATATCCGATAAAAGTATCCTTACCAATCCGTTCTGGTTCAAATTTCTATCCTGGGTAAGTTCCGGAGAATAAATGGTAACCTAGAACTATTCAGCGCCTAGTTAGGGGTAGGCTACTTTTGACGGGGTGGAGGGGGATACCCGGTACTCATTTGATGGAAAAACGAAAGTGAACGACTGGAACTGTTTTAAACGTCATACATTGGAACTCCGCTACAAAAGTATACGCTTTTTTCAATTTTTTCCATTTTAGTTTAAAATTCGAGAACAGCATTGAAAAATCTCTCTCATACCAACAATTTAGTTGAAATTAAATATTTTTAAGTAGAACACTCGGCACCACTTGTGTAATTCATTTTCAGTTTAAAGAAAACACGTAAAAGGGAAATATCACCAAAATCCTCCGTTTCTCCATCATCTCATTACGATAAACAGGGTGTTCCGGGGTCGAAGTAAGACCCTCCACTCCAGTAACTATGCAACATAAAAAGAATCTATGTATGCATGTTAGACAACCTCCAGACCACAAGGGGAATGCTATATTCTTTTAAAAAAGCCTTCTTTCCAATTTCATTTAGGAATTTTGAATAATTATACCTCGATTACTGAGATAGATGATAATATGTGATTTTTTATGGGAAAAAGGAAATTTTATTTTGATTATTGTACCGTGAATGATTTTTGTGCACGATTTGCACCACCATAATTTTTAAACTATGAGGGATAGGGATGTGAGGATTGCGGCATCGAACAAGATGATCCTTCCTCCTCCAGAAAAACTTGTCAAAATGTTTGTTCATCAAAATATATTTTTGTTAAAGTCACGAATTATTCACAAACATCACTCATGATCACCCCTGCGAACCGGAAGATAGGCGAACATGCATACATATCACTCAGCTTATGTTGCCCAGTTACTGGGTAGAAGGCGTCCCTTCTACCCTGGAAAACGCAGTATTGCCATGTTGTGTAATTTTTGTTCTAGAAACAAGATCACAGGCTAAATGCATTCGTCCCGTTTATTTTATCTGTTCTCCATATTCATTTGCAATCCCGCAACAAATCGACTTAACCATCAAGGGTATAGTCTACTTCATGTAGCGGCGCTAAAGGATGATCCGTTTATAATGAAAAATTCATCTCGGCTAAAAAATAGTGTTGACTTGAACATTCAAAGTAATCAAGGCAATGCCACCCTTCTCCTGGCAGCAGAGAAAGGCTGCGTCGAGGTCGTTAGTGATCTGCTGAAAGTTCCCGGTATCGATGTTAACACAAAGGATTCTTCGGGAAACACAGCACTCCATATAGCAGCGCGGAATGGTGAAGAAGCAGTGGTGAAACAATTACTTAACACATCAGATGTATCAGTAAATGGCAAAGGATGCAGTAATGGAACTCCCCTTCATTTAGCTGCGAAATGGGGACATATCAAAGTAGTTCGTGAATTACTAAAAGTTCCCGGTATCGATGTTAACGCGAAGGACAATGCGGAGCATACAGCTCTTTATGAAGCAGCATCTAACGGCCACGACGTCGTAGTAAAAGAATTACTTAACGCTTCAGGTATATCAGTTAACGGTAGGAGATATGATACTGAAACCCCCCTTCATGTAGCGGCAAGAGGCGGACATGCGAGAGTAGTCCGAGAACTACTGAATGCTCCTGGTGTTCACGTTACTATGCTGGAAAATTTTGAATACACAGCCCTTCATGAAGCAGCTCGGAATGGTCACGTTGACGTAGTTCGAGAACTACTAAAAGCTCCCGGTATCAATCTTAACGCGAAGGACAATTCACGACATACAGCTCTTTATGAAGCAGCATCAAACGGTCACGACGTTGTAGTAAAAGAATTACTTAACGCTTCAGGTATATCAGTTAATGGTGGGAGATATGATACTGAAACCCCCCTTCAGGTAGCGGCGAGAAATGGACATGCGAGAGTAGTCCGAGAACTACTTATTGCTCCTGGTGTTGACGTTAATAGGCTGAAGAAATCAATATACACCGCCCTTCAAGAAGCAGCACGGAAAGGTCACGTTGATGTAGTGAAAGAACTACTGAACGCTACAGGTATATCAGGTGATGATGCGGGGTCATATATTGGTCCCCCTCTTCTTTTAGCAGCCCGCGAGGGACATATCAATGTAGTTACAGAATTACTAAAAGCTCCTGATGTCGATGTTAATGCGATGGATATTTCGGAAAATACAGCTCTTCATAAAGCATCATTTTCGGGCTGCGACGATATAGCGAAAGCACTACTGAATACTTCAGGCATATCAGTAAATCAGAGGAATTCACATAATGATACTCCCCTTCATTTAGCTGCGAAACGAGGACATATCAAAGTAGTTCGAGAACTGCTAAAAGCTCCCGGTATTAACATTAACGCGAAGGACAATTCGGAGCATACAGCTCTTTATGAAGCGGCATCTAACGGCCACGATGTTGTAGTGAAAGAATTACTTAACACTTCAAATATATCAGTTAATTGTGGGAAATATGACACTGAAACTCCCCTTCACATAGCGGCGAGAAATGGACATGCGAGAGTAGTCCGAGAACTACTTAAAGCACCTGGGATTGACGTCAATAACCTGGGAAATGGGGAATACACAGCCCTTCATGAAGCAGCACGGAAAGGTCACGTTGATGTAGTGAAGGAACTACTGAAAGTTAGGGGTATATCAGTTAATGGCGCGGGGTCGTTATTTGGTCCACCTATTCTTTTAGCAGCGGACGACGGACATATCAATGTAGTACGAGAATTACTAAATGCTCCTGGTGTCGATGTTAATGCGATGGATACTATGGAAAATACAGCTCTTCATAAAGCAGCATTTTCGGGCCACGACGATATAGCGAAAGCACTACTGAATACTTCAGGCATATTAATTAATCAGAGGAATTCACATAATGATACCCCTCTACATTTAGCAGCAAAATGGAACAATTTCGGTGTACTTAGAGATCTACTGAAAGCCCCTGGTATTGATGTTAACGCGAAGGATAATTGGGGATGCACAGTTCTTCATTCAGCAGTTAGAAATTACCGAGATGAATTTCTTATAGAGGTACTTAATGCTCCTAACATTGATGTTAACACGAAGGATGATTCCGGAAGTACAGCCCTTCATTTGGTAATTGGAATGAACCAAGTGAGATATCTAAGAGAGCTACTAAAAGTTCCTAATATTAATTTTAATGCGAAGGATAATTCGGGAAATACAGCTCTTCATATAGCGGCATCGAATGGCTTTAACGAGATGGTGGAAGAACTACTGAAAGCTTCCGGTATATCAGTTAATGAAAAGGGGTTTGGTGATCGAACTCCCCTTCATTCAGCAGTTAAACAGGGCCAAGAGGAAATAGTCCGCAAATTACTGAAAGCTCCTGGTATAGATGTTAACGCAAAGGACAATGCGGGATACACAGCTCTTCATGAAGCAATATTGAATGGCCACTACAAGATAATGAAACGACTACTGAATGTTTCAGGTGTATCAGTCAATGGTGAAGGATTCTATCATAGAACTCCCCTCCATTTTGCAGTGGAAAAAGGAGATATCAGAATAGTCAAAAAATTACTTAAAGCTCCAGGTATTGAAGTTAACAAGAAGGATATTCTGGGATATACGCCCCTGCATGATGCTGCATTGCGTGGCCAAGACGATATTGTGAATGAACTACTTAAAGCTTCGGATATATCAGTTAACGAAGGTGGTCCACGAAATGAAACTCCCCTTTATTTAGCAGCAAAAAGGGGCCATTGCGAGGTAGTCAAAGAGCTACTGAAAGCTCGTGGTATCGATGTCAATAAGAAGGATGTTTCGGGAATAACTGCTCTTGATGTAGCTACATCAAATGGTCATCAAAATGTCGTTGAAGAGTTGAAGAAATACGCTAATAGTGCGAATTAATTGTCAGGCCTGGAAATGTTTTTGAAGCCTTATTCATTGAAGTCCATGAAACTCGTATTTTAACCATTAATGCTCCCTGTAGAATCATAGTTTGTACGTATATTCCAAGTGTTCCTACAAGTACAAATTACAAATTAGTGTTGGTTGTTATTGCGTAATTTTCTTGTTGAAATTTTCCTCGGGTGTGCTTGGTTGGTGGTTTTTCTCCTGTTTTCTTTGTATATTTCGTTATTATTGTGTAATATTTGTAGTTGAAGGGATATTTCATTAGTTGATATATTAATCAGGTATTTTTCAGTGTACCAAAAGTAAACGAGTTTGAACGAAAATTTTCTTATTCTTTTTTATTTTCGGTCATTTTAAGTATTGAGTATTTTTATAAGGTCAGTGATTACGAAGAAATCTACTTATACCCCATTTTCACTACTTTCCTTTTTTTTCTCATATTGGTTTGGTTCTTTAGTTTGGACTCCCTTTCCCTCTTAATTTAATCCTGACTGCGTCACTACGTTCTGTATGGAATTTTGGGAAGGGAGGCTTCAGATGTTTTACTTTAATGCAATATAACTTGCCTATCATGCGTATTGCGGGAGTTTATTTTTCAAACACTATACATAATGTATCCATTTAAGACGGGATTACAGGTATGGTGGGTCACACAACAAATTTTTGTTGGAAGAGAACTAAAATCACTGTAGGTACCCAGCAAAATAGAAATTATGGATTATCTCTCGGCAGGACAAACGAGTGTATGTTTATGAGTAATATATTCTCAAAAATGGCCCTTAATGTAGCTTCATCAAATGGCCATCAAAATGTGGCTAAGAGGTGAGGAGTTTAGGAAGTACGTTTCCAGTGGTAACTAAACGAACTCGGCGATTTACTCAAAACCTCAGTGAACTATTTTATGGTTTATATACTGAAGTTCGTAAATAACTTATACGCTCCGATTAGATTTGTTGTTTGTAATTCTCCAAATGTTCTTCTTCATACTGATTACAAATTTTGTTTTCATTGCGTCATTTTCGAGTTTGAATTATTCGTGGAATGTGCTCTGTTTCACGTTTTTCATCATAATTTCAAGAAAGATTTATACGAAATCTTTTAAAAAGAGCTGAATTTTAGAAAAATGTTGGACAGGCCCGTCAACTTCTGTATAGCACGTGTTGCATGTGCAACACGCTGAATATTTGAATGACTGGTTGGTCATTTCTTTTGCACAAATTCAGTCCCCAATTCAGCTAAAATTCTAAAGATCATCTTAATTTATGAAAATAGTTAATTTTTTGCACATTGGTAACACTGTGATTTTGTCGATGCATTTTTCCTTACT